>QARZ01040034.1:0-50267 GCA_013407115.1 Glycine latifolia | reverse complement strand
GGGGGTGTATGGCATGATCCTAGCCAAGACGAGTAGATCCCGGGCCGGGCCATACATTGATGATGTCGTGGTAATATTCTATGTATAGATGTGAGATGTCGGGATCAGGTTGATTAACCTTACGAGGACAGTCAGTGCATCAGTAGGCCCGAGAATGGGTCAGTATATATGTACATGGGGGGTGTATGGCATTATCCTATCCAGGACGAGTTGATCCCGGGCCGGACCATACATTGATGGTGCCCATGAGACATGTATGTACATAAGCGGTGTATGACACTATCCTAGCCAGGACGAGTTGATTCCAGGCCGAGTCATACATTGATGGTGCCTATATAACGTATTTCATTTGCATGACGAAAATAGGATGATTGACTGTAATAGTATGAGAAGTACTGGGAGGCCACGTCTGTAGGGATATCCTTATGACACTTATTATTGGCTGATCACCATGAGGGGGATGAGTCCTGTGTATAGCAGAGTGACCCCAATGTCAGCTGCAACTATCATTTGGACCATGGATTTGGCCTATTTCTGGGATGGTACCACATTGCATTCTAAGAGAAAAGTCAAAAGCATGCATCATGACCAGTCATTATAAAATGGATTGTGAAATGTTTTTGGACGGGTTGTTTGTAGCTGATTGCGTGATAAATGCTTGAATATTGTTGTGATAATGTGATAACCGAATGGTCTTTTCATAACTGATGTTATCTATTACTTATTATTTTACATGATAAACTCACCTTTGCTTTGTTGTACCTTGTGGTTTGGTACTTGTGATGATCACAAACCATGTTCGTGTGAGCAGATGGGCAGCAGTAGGTGACCGGGATGATGACTTATGTTGGTTGGAACTGTCGAGTGGGCAGGATGTTTATGGATTAGATCCCGGACAAGGGTTGTGTTTTGCTAGTTACACCCTTGGTCTAATGGCTACACCCCATTATTTTTCTAGTTACACCCCAACATTTAATCCTTTGTTTCTTTTGAAAATTTTGTACCTTTCAAAAATGGTTAATTGTAATCACCACCAAATTATGTTCTTATATAAATATATTACGAGGTATTTCATCACTAAAATTTCATCTTTAAAATTCCTGATATTGATTATGTTCCGCGAAAAATTTACTACTATTTTTTATATATAATTAACTTAAAGATCATCAATTATAAATTATAATTAAAAATGATTAAGAGTATGATACAGTAGTGACAAGGTGGGTCGTTATATTAGTGGTATAAGAGCAGGTCGGACCTTTCGGCTAGTGAGTTGTGAGTTTGCTATGGTTCTCTGTGCATTCTTTGATATGGTTAGATGATGATTGATTGAAGTAACTAAGTGTTTTGTAGAAGATTGAATTTTTTATATTTGAACTTGGGTAGGGTATAGTTGTTAGCATTATATACATGTATTTCTCATGTCAGCTATACTATAAAATTTCAATGTTTTGTTAAGAGTTATCAGACTAGCCATCTGTATAATTCATGACAAATCAGAGGAATATTATGGCAAGCAGTTCGAAAATACAGAATAAAGAATCAGGGTGGTATAGTTCTGTGATGTTTGTGTATTCCCTCCCAGTGTTCACTTCTTGATATACGTAGAAAGTGATGGTTGGAAGGAATGATCGCGCTATAGCATATGCTCTTCAAGCCTTAGCACATGCATTGGGAAATCAGAATAGAGGAGAAGCTCCCGGAGCTGCAGAGTACCATGGGTTGGACCACTTTCAGTGCAACAACCCTCATTCTTTCCATGGAGGATACAACCCGGATGGTGCCCAGACCTGGATAAGGGAAATCGAGAAGATTTTCCGGGTTATGGCGTGCCCCGAGGAACAGAAGGTTGCTTTTAGCACTTACACATTAGCGGAAGAAGCCGAGTATTGGTAGGATAACACTCGCCAATGAATAGAAGCTGAAGGACGGGTAGTAACCTGGGAAACTTTCAAGGAAGCATTTTTGGAGAAATATTTTCCGGAGGATGTAAGAAATAAGAAAGAGATGGAATTCTTAGAACTAAAGCAGGGGCATAAGATGGTAGCTGAATACGCAACTAAGTTCGAAGAGCTGGTGAGGTACTTTCCTCACTATCAAGGACGGGATGGTGAGAGTTTGAAATGTGTAAAGCTTTTGAACGGTCTACGGCCTGAGGTAAAACAAGTCGTAAACTATTAAGGAATCTGTTAGTTCCCGGTCTTGGTCAATATGTGCTGAATATGGGATGAGGATTCCCGGGAAAGAGCAGCCTATTACCGGAATGCTGGTCTGGTAAAATATAAGAAAAACGGGTCACATAATCGCATGAAACCCTACACCATCACTCGTAAGCCATATGGTAACAACCCCAACCATCCAAGAATTGTTGCTCCAGGTTCTTCTGGTGGAAATGGTAGTAGACCTCCTACCTTTCCAACCCGAGTTACCTGTTTTAAGTGCGATAAGCCCGGGCATATCTCTACTGAGTGCAAGCAAGGGGGCCTGATTTGTTTTGATTGTAAAGAGAGAGAATAGAATTTCTGTGAATTTTATACGGTAATAACTTTGAAATTTTATTCAGGAGAATTCAAGCAGTAGAAAAATATGAAAAAATGATAAATAGAATATGTAGAATTTTCTCTTAATTATAGAAGGTATAGACTTATTTAATAAAATGGTTTAGTAATTTTGATGGTCAGAAGTAGAACGGACTAATCAGAATTAAGATAGAATAGTCTTGTACGTAAAGCCTGTGTAGCACTCTGTATAGACTGTTTGTGAGATATTTGTACTGTAACTGAAGTCATTTTCTGAAAATCTCTAGAGTTCTATTATTCAATATTATCTTTTAGGTAGAAGAGTTCAAATTAAACTTTACTTCTTTCTAGTAAATGCCATGTGTGAAGACAACTTGAAATTGAATTCTTCCTCTTCATGAAAGATGACATATGGACACAAGGAGAACCACACAATTTTCTCCTCTTTAAAGGAAATAACAACATGGTATAGAAGGAGGAAGGGAAGATAAAAATATTCCCCTTGGCTATGGTATTCATGGGAAGTAGAGGAAAAGGGGGAATAAGGTGGTTTGTCATATTTAAAAATTGATAAGTTATAACAAGTAGAAAATATCTTAAGGTTCATGAATTAAAGTGATAAGGTGCCATCATGAAAGCTTAAGAAATGTCTATCTACTTGTAAGCCACCATAAATGAAGGGATAAGAAGCCATCATGCCTTGAAAGATAATTACACAAGGTGGCATGAAAGGAAGAAAAATCTTCTCCTCTTCCCTTGATAATCACGTGAAAGAGGGAGTAGGAAGGGAGGATATTTCATGACTTACATACATGATATAAGGACAAGTGGAAGACACTTGGAAGAAAGAAATCATGACTTAGGAGATTTTTGTATAAAGTGGAAAGATATTTAGAAGAGTAATTATGAGTTTAGTTAAGATGTAATTGAATAAGAAGAAACTAAGTTATAATGGAACTAGATGAGGGTAACTAGCTAGAAAGGGCAATTATGTCTTTAAATATTTTATTATTTTCCAAATCCTATATAAAGGGAGGAGGGCTTTAAATGGAAGTCACTTTCAAGACTCCATTTCTACAACAACTCACGTGAATCTCTCCCTCCCATCTCTTTCATTTCACTTTCATCCTTTCCTTTTCAAGACATAAATTAAGTAAGAAGAGGCCCCACTTCCCTTGGAAATCATGTGTAGAAGGCTAACACTTTTAGGAAAGTTTGTCAAGCTTTATAAGGAGTTATCAGGTATGTATAGGGAAGTTTTATGATAAGGATAGTTTAAGTGTTACTTGTGTTTGAATAAGTGTTTGAAGTTCTGTGAAGTATGATTTGTATATGAGTAATTGTTGGATTTAAGTTATAGTTATATGATTGAGTGCCTGAATGAAGTTTTATACTTGCTGAGTGTTTTATGAATCTCTGTACATGAATGATATGTTGGGTTTCTGTACATGAGTAATAAGCTGAGTTCTATACATGATTTATGTTGAATTTCTAAGTAAATTATGTGAGACAGTGATTGGAGTCTGATGTTGAAAATGAATCTGAGTTTGTAAAATGAATGAGATATGCATAAGTGAATCAGTCTCATGTGTCTCATAGAGTTGCCTCAGAGTGGAGGTGTGCCTCAGAGAGGAGGTGTCTCAGATAGCTGCAGGAACTGAGTCCGTGCGTTCAGACAGAGGGGTCTGAGCTGGGGGGGTGACTCTAGCGGTGAGGACTCACGCCACCCATGATGATCACATGAAGTGTGGGTGAGAACCTGTGCAACAACGGGAGACCCTGATTGATTGGAGAAGTTCTGTGCCACTGGGATGGGGCTATCCTGACAATTGGTACCAAATATTGAAGAGTTTGAGAGAATCATGCATCATATAAAATTAAAACTAAAACTTGTGGACTTGTTATGATTAACTGCACATTGAATATAATCTGCTGCTTAAATTATGTTTATCATAAACTTACTCTATGTTTTGTGACTGTGGTTGACACCTGCTATGACCTCGATTTTATTCGGGTGAGCAGATGAACAGCAAAGAGAGAGACTGCCTAGCTGTCTACAAGAAGAGGATTTTGTTTGAAGATGTTTAGTTTGAAGATGTTTTGTTTGAAGATGTGTTCTTTTGTTACAGAGTGTTTTAATTATTTGTACTATGTAATAGAACCAGTGTCAGTTTGTACTCTTATTATATGTTACTTCAGGTTTATAAATATTACTCAGTGACGAAATTTTCTTGGAGTATCAGTTATTGGCAAAATTTTGTTATATTCAACTAGGTGCTCTTAAGTAAGTTGAAAAGAATTTTCATTAAAAATCAATAATAACAAGATCGTAAGTTAAGGCATTACAAAACTAGTGATGCATGGTTTTTCATAAAACACTATGTAATCGATTACAAGAAACCAGTAATCGATTAAACTATTCTTCAAGGCTTTTCCAGAATAGTTTGAATGTCTTTTATTGATTAATTTGATTGTGTAATCGATTAAAGCAGTAAGATTTGCTTTTTAAAGAACTTAGCCTTTGAGAACTTAACTTTTTGTAAAACCATTTGATTTCTTTAAGAATTAAAAACCATGTATGCATGATCATGAGAATGCACACACTTATGAAAGATCACAAGGCATACTAATGTGATCTCCATTGGTGATTCCTCTAAGGAGGACACTCATGGTGGTGTTTCTGATGGGTCCTTCTCTTCTAGGAGGAGGACCAGTTCTCATCAAGCTGGTGAGGGTACTTCTCGCCCTTGTCAGCAGGCAAGGGTTTCTGCTGCCCCTCGGGCGAATGAGCCTTTGCCGCTCACCATTATTTCTACCCCTTCTTCGAGGAGAATGAGGCAAAATAGCTATGGGGTCGTTAGAGCTTCCTCCCGCGTGCGTCATAGTCCTTATGCTAGATCGTCACCGGCTGTTTCAGCCATTTGTGGTTATGAATGGGTAAGGGAAGATGTTCTGCAGGAAATCTCCACTCCAATGAGGGAGATAAAAGTGTAGAAGCTCATCCTCAATATCTCTGTTGAAGCGGGTGGAGATCATCTCACCAGAACAACGTGGAGATCGTCTCACCAGAGCCAGGCGGAGATCATCTCACTAGAGTCATGTGGAGATCATCTCACCAGAGCCGTCAAGGCATATGAGTTGATTAACGATTGAGCTATTGTGTGTCAAGAGCGATGATAACCGGACACACTCAAAGTAGAGCTTTGTTGAAGGAGAAGATGATGAGACCAAAGTGTAGGCTGGCATATTTTATATTTCCTGCTTTGTTTTAGCTTTTAGCCGTGAAGGCGTTGTAAAGCGTTAACAAATTAATGAAAATGTTCATTTTGCTTTAATTCTTATGCGTCTTCTTTATATACTGTCTTCTGGTTATGATTGCTTGTGTTAGTGAATCGTAAGCCGCTTGACTTGTGTTATAAAAATTGAGACCCTGTGTTTGGCCATGTCCCATTTTACTTTGCTAAGACTTGGAAACAAATGAATTACCAAGAATGTAACTTGGGTTTGTAGTGTCAAGCACAATTTTTGAACTATTGTTGTGTTTCTGTTTTCGCAAATGACTAAGTGTTTAGCCTTGCTTGTTGAGGCTCCAAGTGAACATGTGTACTAAGAGCTTGTCTTGTATTTGAGTTTGCAGTGAATAGTCCTTAGACAGGTGTATTGAATTCCCATTCGGGCAAGTCGCTAAGCCTTTAGCTTTGCCTGTCTAGGTTCCCGTTGCTAATGTGTGCTAAAAGTACGTCTTAGGCTTAGAAAAATGTCGAGGCTTGACCACGGACATCTGCATTGAATTCTTGCTTTTGCATCTAGCTAAGTTTTTTTTAGCCTAGCTTGTTAAGGTTCTGCACGAGTTGAAAATACCAAGATTGCTTTTTGGGTTTAGGCAAACCATAGACAATAATTCCAGCAAAATAAAATGATCATATGGTCCACCATGTTGGGATTCCATAGTAGTTAGAGTACCAAGAATGTTTCTTGGGTTTATCGTGCCAAGGTGACCTTGGACTTTATTATACCAAAGATGTTTCCTTGGATTTTTATGTGGCTTGTATTCCTGCATGAATAGAATTTGTGAGCACTGAAATCATCAAAGTAAAGCTTTGAACACCTCATGTTTCCATAATGGATAAGTTGGTGAATACGAGGTTGACCACAGATCGTCTTCAAGCTTTGTAAGTTATGAATTATCAAGAGTTGCTGATAACTATACCGGTCTTTAAACATGTTGCTGCAAAACAAACAATTCTATTGTCCGCCATGTCGGGGTTCCATAGTGTGTAATAGTACCAAGAAAGTTTTCTTGGGTTTAAGAGACTAAGGGAGGACCCTAGCCTTTGTGTGCCAATTATGTATCTTGGGCTTTATGTACCTGAGAACTTGTATTCTAGTAAGGAAAACTGTGACAATGATAATGTATGTTGAGCATTAACATAGTTGTACCTCATGTTTGTTAAGGATGATACCAGTGGAGATGTCCATGCTGGGTTTTGTAGAGATTTACCAAGGTATGGCCTTGGGTTTATAGTCCGAAGAGCTGGTCTTGAGTCCTCTGGGTAGCTACAGATGTACCAGTGGCGTGTCTGCTCATGGTTTTTAGAGGTTGACCAAAGCTTTAGGATTTATGAACCTTGACGGTCTACCGTAGTTTGGTTTTACGGACCTTGTGAAATGGCCAATAAAGGATTCTTGGGTTGCTAAGACGGATCTTTGGACTTAGTAAGGTCTACCCTGTAATGGGAACTACAAACCTTTTAAGGTCTACCCTGTACTGGGAATTACGAACCTTCTTCCAAGGACATACCTTGGGTCTTGGATTTGAATAAGGTCTACCCCGAAATGGGAATTGTGAACCTTTTAAGGTCTACCTGTACTGGGAATTACGAACCTTATTCCAAGGACATACCTTGGATCTTGGATTTTAGTAAGGTCTACCCCGAAATGGGAATTATAAACCTTTTAAGGTCTACCCCGTACTGGGAATTACGAACCTTCTTCCAAGGACATACCTTGGGTCTTGGACTTTAATAAGGTATACCTTGAAATGGGAATTACGAACCTTTGGAGAGTACTAGGACGCGTCCGTCCTGGATTTTAGTAAGGCTTGCCAAAGACGGACCTAGGCAAGTATCAGGACATGGTCCTGGGTTTTTGTCAAAGCTGGACCTAAGAGGTTGATCAGGCGATATTTCCTAAAATTAGCAAATATGAGTAAAAGAAAAGAGGAATATGAAAATACAATGAATACTTAATCCAATAAACCAAGAGGGGCGGTGAATTGGTTTTTGACCCTTTTTGAATGTTTCTTGTAAAACAAAAACTCAGCGGAAGATTTAATAAGGATCGTATCTTAAATCAAAACAAGTTTAGTAATCAGTTTTTCTTTTCCAATCAATTAACTCATTTGCTGAACCAAAGTTTGAATTGATACACAAAAGAATATCACAAACAAATAATGAAATGCACCTTAAGACATAAATGCACACAAATCTATACTGGTTCACCTCCAACCACTGAGGCTACATCCAGTTCGCCTTCTAATCTAAACCAGATTAGAGTTCCACTAACAAATATCAATCCTTTACAAGCAATCAACAAGGTCTCTTCTACCCACCCTAGGCAGAATTCTAAATCTACACCCTAGACTTATCAAAAGACCTAGAACCTGAGAACACTACTCAGTTCTACCCACTAGAAACCCCTTCTAGTAATGCTTTAAAGAAATACAAACTGTTACATGGAAAAGATTCAGCAAAAACTATAGAATACAAAGAAAATACACAAAGACCAATACTTGAAGTTCAAGAAGGATATCACCTTATATTCCTTTGCAGCATAAAGGATTTAACACGAAATTTAAAACCTGTGGTGATGAATGGAATGCCTTCTTGAATGATCTTTACACAGATTAAAGCATGAATGATCACTAATCAACTCTTTCATTTATTCAAGCTTCATGATTCTCACTTATATGAACAACCCAATTGAAAAAGACTCTTTTGACACTTTGAGCACTCAGAGAATGTTAACACACTTGTATGAATGAAGGCTCTCGAATATGAATCTCTTTTTTTGTGAATCAATGCATGTCTATTTATAAAAAAAACAGACTTAACAGACAGTAATCGATTATTTCGCATATGTAATCGATTATTTTAACACGTGTAATCGATTAATTCGCTTATATAATCGATTAAAATGTTCATGGACTTTCTGGAAAACTTGCAAGAACAAAGTAATTGATTATATTTACCTTGTAATCGATTACGCCAGAATTAATGTTAGAATCACAAGCACAGGTAATCGATTATTATGTGATTTAATCGATTACGCCAGAATTGTTCATATAACAATGTAGCACATTTAATCGATTACGAATATTTGGTAATCGATTAAACCAGTTCATTGGCTTAACAGGATTATGCAGATGCCTTATGTAATCGATTATTTTCCTTATGTAATCGATTAATTCAGTGAGAAAACATTTTATGCAAGTTTCAAGCTTATCAATGTATTTCTACATAAATGTATATTCTTATATGTTTCTAATCCTAAGTATGAATGCATGTATGTTTGATTTATTTAATAGCTGCAAAGGATTATTAGATTTTACCTTTAATGAACCAAAAAAATGAAAATTACAAGTGCCATCAACAAATGGTTGGGCATGAATCAAATATCAAAACACTTCTAGTCTTCAGTTTTCTTCATTCACTTGAATCTAACAGAATATGTTTTATTAGTTCAGCATGTACGTATTCCCTCTATTATTCCTCGGATGGGCCTTATTAAAACCTTTCAAGTAAAAAAAACCAGTGGGAAAAAAAGACTTGAATAGGAAAAAGAGTATGCCATCCAGCCTTGAACTCCTTAGCTGAAGTAGAACTTCGCATTCCAAGTTCTTGGAATGTCTTTACCATTGAGTTCCTATAGTTTGTAGGCGTCGTTGTCCAAGTTGGTGATAACTCTGAATAGGCCTTCCTAGTTTGGTCCAAGCTTGCCTGCTCGGGGGTCCTTTCTGGCTTCACCCCGGACACGCCAGACTAGGTTACCTGGCTGGAAACTTCGAGGTTGAACTTTGGAATTATATTTTCTTGTCCTGCAAATCTTGGCCGCTTCTTCTTTGATTCTGGCTATATCTTGGAGCTCTTCACTAGTCTCCAGTTCAACTCTCATGTTGTCCTCATTGCACTGTTCCTGAAAAAGTATCCTTCTTGGCGAAGGTTCCCTTAGCTCGACAGGAATCATAATGTCAGTACCATATGTGAGGCAAAAAGGGGTTTCCTTTGTAGTGCTTTGAGGTGTGCAATGGTATGCCCATAGTATGTTGGGGAGCTCTTCCTTCCAGAGACCTTTGGACTTGTCCAGTCTAGTGCGAAGGGCTCGTAGAATAACTCTATTTGCTGCTTGCACCTGACTGTTAGTCTGTGGGTGTTCAACAGAGGTGACCAGGTGTTTGATACCTAGTCTTGTGAGGAAGTCCTCATAGGTTTGTGCCTTGAACTGTGTACCATTGTCAGTAATGATAGCATAAGGTAGACCGTATCTGCATATGAGATGTTTCCAGTTAAAGGTTTCAACTTCGCTGGCTATTATCTCTCTTAGTAGTTTTGCTTCGATCCACTTGGTGAAGTAGTCGATTGCTACCAGTAAGAACTTGATCACCCCTGGAGCTCTAGGGAATGGTCCCAAGATGTCCATACCTCACATAGCGAAGGGCCATGGAGAGGAGATAGTATGAAGGTTATCAGAGGGAATCCGTGGGATGTCCGCAAACTCCTGACACCTTTTACATTTTCGTGAGAACTTGAAAGCATCGGTGCTAAGTGTTGGCCAGTAGCATCCTACTCATATTACCTTGGTGGCTAGGGAGCGTCCCCCAGTATGGAGTCTGCAAATCCCTTCATGGAGTTCTCTGAGGATGTAAACTACCTGTAAGTTGTCTAAGCATTTGAGTAGAGGCGCTGTCAGCCCTCTTTTGCATAACTCACTGTCAATGATGACATAGTAGCTAGCTTTCCGCTTTAGACGTCGGGCCTCATTTTCATCTGCTGAGAGTGTTCCCTTTATAAGAAAGTCTCTGTAGGGGTTCATCCAATTGGGTTCTTCTAACTCAACATCCATTACCGCTTGGGTGTCAATGTTGGGTTTCTTGGATGATTGTTTTGGGGTGCCTGGTCTTTTTGGTACTAGCCAGTTTGGATAGTAAGTCAGCCCTGGTGTTACTCTCCGAGGTATGTGATACATCTTGAAACACTCAAAATAATCAATGAGTTTTTTAGCTAGATGGTAATGCTGGATAAGTATGGCTTCCTTGGTTTGATACTTGTCCATTATCTGTCCTTGGACGAGCTATGAATCTGAATAGCATCTCAGACATTGAGCCCCGACTTCTTTGGCGAGTTTGAGTCCTGCTATGAGTGCCTCGTACTCAGCTTGGTTATTGAAGGCCTTGAAGTTAAGCTTAAGAGCTTGCTCCAACGAGATGTTGTCGGGTCCTTCAAGCATGATGCCTGCTCCACTTCCTTGTACATTGGATGCTCCTTCCACGTAAAGGTTCAACCAATCTGGGGTGGATTTGTCTTTTCCTGCAAATTATGCTAAGAAGTCTGCCATGAATTGTGACTTCATGGGTCCACGTGGATCATATTAAATAGCAAATTCTGATAGTTTGACTAACCATGCCACCATCATTTCTACTAGTTCTGGTTTTCGCAGTATTTGTTTGATGGGATAGTTAGTCTTAACTATCACTTGGTGACTTTGGAAGTAAGGCCGAAGGCATCTAGCGGAGGTGACTAGTGCCAAGGCTATCTTTTCGATCATCTGATAGTGTTTCTCAACATCATGTAGCATGCGACTGGTGAAGTAGATATGGAGTTGGTGCTTCCCTTCTTCTTGGACAAGTGCTGAGCTGACAGCTTCGTTTGCTACAGAGAGGTATAAAAGCAATGGTATTCCCTGTCGAGTTCGACTCAAAACAGGTGGCGTAGCTATTGTCTTTTTAAATGCCTCAAAGGACTGCTCACAAGTGTCATCCCAAAGGAATGGTTGTCTTATTGAGCAGCTTGTAGAAAGGTTTGGCTTTCTCGGCAAGTTTCGGAAGGAATCTTGACAAGGCCGCTAGCCTTCCGTTCAATCTTTGAACTTCGTTGACGTTGGCCGGGCTATGCATCTGTAAGATGGCTGAGCATTTGTCTAGGTTGGCTTCAATTCCTCGGTGTGTGATCATGAAACCAAGGAATTTTCCGCCTCCTACCCCGAATGTGCATTTTTCGGGATTGAGACGCATGTCGTACTTTCGAACCTCCTCGAATACCTCTTCCAGATCTGCTACATGTTGGGCTACTGTTATGGACTTTCGGCAAGTGCACCGATTTATCGTTGTAAGTTACAAAATTTATAAGATCATCTCCGCAGGGACTTGAGCTACTCAGTTACTCCAAATAAAATTTAACAGTTCAATAGTTATGTATAAGTAGGATGAGCAGAATTTCATTTGTTTAAGAAAGTAACGAAAAATTACTAAATTCGTAATGAAGTAAATATTACCATGCATATGAAGTAAATACCCCAGCATTACCATGCATAAATCATTATCTATCCTTATTTATGCATAAATCATTATCTATATTTATGAAGTAATGAAGTAAATATTACCATGCATATGAAGTAAATACCCCAGAATTTCATGTGCATCACTATATTTATGGAAAAGTGGGATTGGATTTCATCATTCTTATCCTTTTATATCCAATTAATATTACCATGCATAAATCATTATCTATCCTTATTGATGCACACATTAAGCCATCCCAAATCGATCCCTCGCATATGAAGTAAATACCCCAGCATTAAGATTTATAATCGCGTGCTTTATGCAATCAAAACGGTATGCCCTATTCCTAGCAACGTAATGTAATGAGTAAAATCATTCAGTTCAAAACCTAAGATTACTTTCCAGTCTCACTTAATATTTTAATTCATGAAACTAGTGATCAAGTAGAATCAAGCATTAAGCACAGAATGAAATTACCAGCAAGGAATATAAGAGATTAATGCATAAATAAAGATTAACAGAGATACATAGGGATAAGAAGTGTTAGTATATGGATGTCCTAGAGACAATCTTTTCATTAGATTAGGACGTACATGTACTTTTCATATTGTCATGAATAAATTATAAGCGCTATTTATCTTGTTTCATATTCTGTCTCGATATCATTATTAATATATGAGTAACTGGATAAAACCCTTGGAATAGAATATGTATCTCTTGAGTATCAGTGATGGGATCACGATCATGAGGATTCAAGGATACCAGATGTCTACTCCTAAATTTTAAGTTCCTAGTCTAGAGACACTGAGAATGGGGATCAGTGATTTCGGGTAAGACTAGCACGGCTTAACTACTTGTATGTAGATACAAGGTAAAGACCTCATGAGCTACAGGCATGGAGATGTCTTAGCTAAAGTCATGGGTGGACCTATAAGGGTATAGCTCGCACTGGACGGACCCACAAAGAGACTCTATGAGGAAATCTCACAGATAGTATCATTAAAGTAGTCTCTTATTATTTGGGTGTGTCTTTCCTTAGGCCAGAAGTTTTCACCTAGACTGTGTTCTAGAAGACATGCTTTGATTGTATACCTCGTCTGCCTGAAACATGGAGACACATAGGTATACCTTTGGGCATGTCCTGAAAGAACACGAGTTTAGGGTGACTAGCTGAAGGAATTCGTCAAATCTCTGTGAGAGATTAGGTTATCTGTAAACCGGAGAAATCGGGATGACATTGATGGGACTCGAGAATCTATGCATAGTAAAAGAAATCATGAGATGATTTGCCTTTAGAGTCAGTAAAATTGGAGACTCCCTATTTCGTATTAAAGCTTACCCTAGACCGCAAGGGCTGATACGTTTCCTTACCCTAGGTTTTATGGGAAGGTAACCGAGATGAAAGGAAATACATACGGAAACCAAATAGATTTAATAGGATGATCTTGTCATTTACCTAACTAGTTCTGGAGCAACAAAGCATTGCTAGTGCTCTGTGTTGTCATTAAATGAGTAGTGGCCTTGTTGGGCCCAAACTCATTTATGTCAGTAGCTATGTTGGGCCTAATGGGTCACACACTAACACTTTATTGTCATGACATTATAGCATTAAAGGTTTTGGGCCTAATAATGGTTGTTGGCCCAAGAAAGAGTTTGGATACTTATCTTAAAGAGAGAGGGGCGCATAAATGGAGTTAATGGGCTTGGATAGTCCAAGACATTATTAATTAATTTAAATAGTTAAATTAATTATCTAATATTTAAATTTGATAATTTAAATTTTGAATTTAAATATTTGAATTCAAATATTTGAATTTAAATATGAATTAACTATAGTAGTTAGTTTCATATCAAAAGGAGAAGATAAGAGCTAGATTTGAATTTGAATTCAACTAGAATCTTATTATGATCATGTCCTAGATTTTAGGAAGAATTTTGAGGGCTGATTATGGGCTTATACACGGCTGATATATGATTATCTTTTGGCAAAATTAAATCCCAAGTAATTGACTTGGTCTGAGGAAGATAAGATAGGAGATTGTTGGAAATTTTGAAATGCAACAACTCTATCTTATCTTCACGTGTGGGATGCTTCATGATCAAATTTTTTGGTTAAAAATCTGACTCAAACTCTTCTATAAAGTGTGCTATTGTGATCATAGTTCTCTAATAATTTGAGAGGAAAAAACCTAATCTACTTTCCTCTATTTTCACGTGCCCTTTGTGTGAGTGTTGGCTGAAAATTCAGCCACCAATATCATCTATTGGTGAGCCTTTTAGATAAGTAAAAACACTTTAAAACATATCCTTCTTCCTCTCCATTGGTGTGCCTAGCCTGCCTCCTTTGGTGTTTGTTGGTAGCCTTCAATAAGTGTTCTTGAGTCTTGACAAGAAGTGGTGTGGATCAACATTAGAGGGCTTGTATCTTCAAGCCTATCCTTGATCATCAAATTTCGAATATAAACAAGGTAACATCTATGTCCTAAAGAATGATTCTTGTGTGGTATGTGAGTTTCCGCTTTAAAAATTTTGTTTTTCTCACATGCCTTCGGGCTTCAAGGCCCTTTTCTTTCAAGAAGATTACATCCAATCCTTAGAGAAGCTAGCCAAGCATGGAGAGAACCTCCTCAAGAGAAGAATTGATGAAGGGCCCCATAACCGCTTCTCTCTGGCAGAGTCTCCACACTAATCCTCACTTCTCTCACTTTCCTAACCTACCTACTTACTAATATTTAAGCTCCTAAGCCTAAGGAACAGCAAAGGAAGCAAGAATAAAGCATATGGCATGCTGAATGATGCAAATTCATTGGCTATTTAGAGAATCCATGACCTGCCTGCTTCACTCGCCCAGGCGAGTGATTCCTTCACCTTTTGGTCGCCCAGGCAATCTAATCTGACATGCCTTGGAACTTGTGGTCGCCCAGGCGAGCCAAATACACATGGTTTGGTCGCATGGGCTAGTTAATGCCTTCACCATGAAGAATTCTATGGGCTTTGATAGATTTTGGGCCTGGATTGCTTGTAACACCTCCCATGTTTGCTATGTAAGCCCTCCTCGCTTGCTTTGCTTATTCAGAAGCCTCGAAAATCCACTAGGTGCTATTTAATCTTCCAAAATATGAACAACAACTTTTATACAAGCACTAGGTGCTATTTAACTAGGTTTAGGGCAAATTTATAATCAAATCTTATGAAATCAAAAGATAAGTGCCTGCTTTTGAAACATGAATTTAACTGAATTAGGGCACTTATCACTCCCCCTAACCTAGAATCTTGCTTGTCCTCAAGCAAAGTAACTAAAACTATAATTTAATAGGAACATAGAGGATGAACATGCTTTGTAAAGAATCAACTTTTCAAAGTGATCAGAACATGTTTCAAATTAGTCAACCTCAAGAATTTGAAACAAAAGATGAAATTCTCAAAACCAAAATGAGATTAAGATCAATTTACATTTCATTTCTAAAGAACATCAGAGGAAACATGTGATTGTTTCAAACAGAGGAAAACCTCTCAAAGGTGTTTAATTCTCACAGGTGAGTGTTTAATTTCAATTCCAACACTGACATGTCATAGATTAATTTTGTAGTTCATTTCCCATCAAATCAAAGTGCATAGTCAACATGGATCATTAGGAATTTTATGGTTGGGCCTGGCTAGAAAAGAAATCTTGGTTTATCTGGATATTCAAAAAGAACCTTTGGGAATAGGAGAGCATATACAGATAAACAGTGAGATCATTACTTTCTATTTCCTCCTTTTTCTTCCAAGATATCCATCAATCTTTTTACCCAACACTTTGTATATTCAAAACACAAGGAGTTTGTTTCCTTTTTCTTTCTTTCTTTCTTTTCTTTTACTTATCACATGAATAGCATATAGCCACATTTAAAATCTTTTTTATCGTATGAACTACCCAAAAGTTTTTCATCCACAAAATATTTCACCTTTTTTTTGCTCTCCTAACCTTAGGTAAGGTAAGGAATTCTTATCCTAGGTTAGGGTTCCAACAAAATATCAAGTGTTTGGCTCAAAAGGGTTTGCAAATGGTAAATCATTATATTTATGTTGGGATAGCTTTTTGGCCAGTGGCTTAAAAAGATGTTCAAAAAGAAAGGATGCCTAAATCATATCCATGCATCATATGTTATGACAATTAGAAATTCATGCAAAATCAATTATAAATCATATCAGTGCAGACACTCAATGTAATTTATGTGGTTGCATACACTCACTAGGCTTAAGGTCTGTTTTCATGTTAAAATCAAATCAATATTTTGAAAGATGTTCTTTATCAATTCCATGTAAAAATATCTACCTTCATTTGATCTTTGAAAAGCCATTCATTTGTTTTTTCATTCTCAAAGTTTCCAAAAAATCATTTTATGGTGTTTTGATCCAAATCAAAAAACAAGTTTCAAAATATTTATCTGTTGATTCTTTTCAAAACATGACATATCAGTTAAGCCCAAAAAAGATTTATACAACCATGTTAATAAAACAAAAAGTATTTAAAATGTGTATTTTCAAAAAGAGAGAAACCTCTGTGTGCAAGCAAAAAGAATAAAAAATGCACACAAATTATTCAAGCAAACATCTGAATTTAAACTACAAAGCAGTAAAGAAATATAAAAACAATGTCACTGATTTTTGAAGATCATGACTGAGGAGCTTGATGTCCTCCATTAAGATAATCAACAGGATCTGCCACGTTCTTCTTCTTCACCTGCTTTGCTACTCCCCTTAACCAATGGACCTATATCCCAGTTCTAGCAAAACAGATGATACTTTCCAAAAAGACATAAAATTCAAAAAGTAAAGTTCAAACATAAAATGTAAAGACATTAAAATAACACAATTTAAAGACAAAATTTAAAAACACTGGGTTGCCTCCCAGGAGTGCTTCTTTAATGTCGTATTAGCTGGACGCCTTTGTAGCTTTAGACTTCTTGCAATTGTACCACAGTGGTGAGTCTTTCAACATCACCACCCAGATAATGTTTGAGTCTGCTACCATTTACTGTCCATGTTCTGGTTGTGGCTGGATCTTCAAGGACTACAGCTTCATGTGTCATTACCTCTTTAATGGTGAAGGGTCTAGACCACTTAGACTTCAGCTTACCTGGAAACAGTCTTAATCGAGAATTAAATAACAAAACCTGTTGTCTAGGCTAAAAATTCTTACTCAACAATTTTTTATCATGATAAAATTTGATTTTCTGCTTATAAAGTTTAGAATTTTCATATGCTGAAAGTCTCATTTCCTCCAATTCATGCAGTTGGAGCTTTCTATGTTCACCTGCAGAAAAAGGGTCAAAATTTAAATACCTTAATGCCCAAAATGCTTTATGCTCCAATTCAATAGGTAGATGGTAGGATTTGTCGTAGACCAATTGGAAGGGTGTAAGGCCAGTAGGAGCTTTGTATGTTGTCCTATATGCCCACAATGCTTCATCTAACTTTTGAGACCAATCCTTCCTTGATTGAGCAACTGTTTTCTCTAAGATTTTCTTGATTTCTCTATTGGAAACTTCAGCTTGCCCATTGGTCTGAGGATGATAAGGTGAGGCCACCTTGTGTCTGACACTGTAGTGTTGGAGAACTTTCTTTAACTGGACATTGCAAAAATGGGATCCTCCATCACTTATCAGTACTCTGGGTGTTCCAAACCTTGAAAATATGTTTTTTTTTAAAAAGTGAATAACTTTCTTTGAATCTGCATGTTGTGCAGCTACTGCTTCTACCCACTTGGTCACATAATCCACAGCCAATAAGATATATTCATTTGAGTATGAGGATGGAAATGGACCAATGAAATCTATCCCCCAGCAATCAAATGCCTCAACCTCCAGAATGTTTTGTAAAGGCATTTCATTTCTTCTGGAGATTCCACATGTTCTCTGGCAATTATCACATCTTTGCACATATTCATAGGCATCTTTAAATAATGTAGGCCAATAAAATCCTGATTGTAGGACTTTTGCAGCAGTCCTCTCTCCATTGTAGTGGCCTCCATATGGTGAACTGTGACAGTGCCATAGGATGTTCCTTGCCTCCCCCTAAGTCACACATCTCCTCAAAAGATTATCCGCTCTAATTTTGAAAAGGTAAGGATCATCCTATACAAAATATCTGGCATCTCTGAGAAACTTCTTCTGGTGCCAAGTGTAATCTTCAGGAATTGCACCAGCTGCTTTAAAGTTGGTCATCTCTGCAAACCATGGCATTTCTGCAATGTGGAAGAGCTTCTCATCAGGGAATTCTTCTTGAATTTCAGGATCTTATGTGGCTACTTCATCACTGGTAAGTCTAAACAGATGATCAGCTACATGATTTTCACATCCTTTCTTATCCTTGATTTCTAAATCAAATTCCTGTAAAAGCAAAACCCAACGGATAAGTCTAGGTTTAGAATCAGATTTAACTAACAAGTATTTTATTGCAGCATGATCAGTAAAAATCACCACTTTGGATCCTATCAAATATGATCTAATTTTTTCCAAAGCATACACTATAGCAAACAATTCTTTCTCAGTTGTTGCATAATTGATTTGAGCATCATTTAAAACCTTGCTTGCATAATGTATGACATGGAAAACTTTGTTTTTCCTTTGACCCAAAACTTCTCCTACAGCATAATCACTTGCATCACACATTATTTCAAAATCAAGTGTCCAATCAGGTGCAGTGATTATGGGTGCAGAAACTAGTTTTTGTTTCAAAGTATCAAAAGCTTTAAAGCATGAATCATCAAAATGAAATGAAACTTCTTTAATAAAAGATTGCTCAGTGGCTTGGCAATTTTTGAAAAATCTTTAATGAACCGCCTGTAGAACCCTGCATGTCCCAGAAAACTTCTAATGCCTTTGACATTGGTTGGTGGAGGTAATTTCTCAATAACATCAACTTTAGCTTTATCCACTTCAATGCCCTGCATAGAAATCTTGTGACCTAAAACAATACCTTCAGTCACCATGAAGTGACGTTTCTCCCAGTTAAGCATAAGATTAGTTTCAATACATCGCTTCAAAACAACATCAAGATTAGACAGACATAAATCAAAAGAAGTACCAAATACTGAAAAATCATCCATGAAGATTTCAATGCTTTTCTCAACAAGGTCGAAAAAAATAGCAAGCATGCACCTTTGGAAAGTGGCAAGTGCATTACAAAGAGCAAAATGAATTTTCCTATAAGCAAAAACACCGAAGGGACAAGTAAAGGCTGTTTTCTATTGGTCTTCATGATCAACATTGATATGATTGTATCCTGAATAACCATCAAGAAAACAGTAATATTGCTTACCTGCTAGTCTCTCCAGCATCTGATCCATGAATGGTAGTGGAAAATGATCCTTTCTTGTAGCTTTGTTGAGCTTTCTGTAGTCAATACACATCCTCCAGCCCGTAATAGTGCGTATTGGAATAAGCTCATCCTTATCATTTTTAATCACTGTCATGCCACCTTTCTTGGGTACTACTTGTACAGGACTTACCCACTGACTGTCTGAGATATGATATATCATTCCAGCCTCCAGTAGCTTGACCACCTCTTTTCTGACAACTTCTTTCATGGTTGGATTGAGTCTTCTTTGCGGCTGAGCTACAGGTTTATAGTCCTGCTCCATCAAAATTCTATGCATACAATAAGAAGGACTAATACATGTTAGATCTGATAGTGTCCAACCAATGGCTTTGTGGTTCTCTTTCAAGAATTTCACCAATTTCTTTTCTTCCTCTTCAGAGAGATGGGCATTTATGATTACTGGCTTTTCAGAATTACCTGCAAGAAAGACATATTTCAAATGGGAAGGTAATACCTTTAATTCCAGCTTCTGTTCTTCTTTTGCCTTCTCTTTCTTCAACTCTTCAAAGAGGGATTGGTGATAAGGAATCTCTTTGCATGCATTCAGTTGATGAAGGTATTCTACTTTCTCTTGATCTCCATCTTCATCTTGGACTGTTTCTGTCAATGCCTTCTCCAAACCTTCCTTCCTGTGAATAAACCTTTTAATGTCAAAAATTACCTCATCAAGGACATCGACTCTAAAGCATTCTCTTTTGTCTATGGGATGCTTCATTGCTTCAAGAACATTGAACTGTACTTCATCATCTTGCACCCTCACAGTGAGTTTTCCTTCATCCACGTCAATCAAGACTTTGACAGTTTTCATGAAAGGTCTACCAAGAATCAGTGGAACCTCATTATCTTCATCCATATCCATCACCACAAAATCAACTAGGAAGAAGAATTTATCAACTTTCACTAAAACATCTTCAATGACTCCATAAGGATGCTTGATGGTTCTGTCTGCTAGCTGAAGAGTCATCCTTGTGGGTCTGATTACAACTTCCCCTATTCGCTTGACCATGGATAATGGTATGAGATTGATGCTTGCACCTAAGTCAAGAAGAGATTTCCCTAGTGATAAATTCCCAATAGTCACAGGAATTGTTAAGCTACCGGGATCTTTTGATGTTTCTGGAATGGTCTTTTGAATGATTACACTACAACCTGCATCCAGCTCAATGGTCTCCTTATTAGTGTACCTTCTCTTCTTTGTGAGTAAATCCTTCATGAACTTGGCATATGTTGGCATCTGCTCCAATGGTTCAGAAAAAGGAATGTTGATTTGCAGTTGTTTGAAAATGTCTAGAAAACGCTTGTATTGCCTTTCCTTTGCTTTCTTGGATGAAGCATGTGGATATGGCATATTTTGGACTGGTGGCGGGGTTAAGACAACTTTGCCTTTATCACTCTTTTTCTTTTCATCTTCACTCATCACTTTTCTCAATTTTTTCATTTGTTTCATCCTCATTTTTCTCTTTTTCTTTTTCAACTTCTTCATCATCATTTTTTTCTACATTTCCTTCATTTTTCTTTCCTTCTTCCTCCTTCCTACCAACCACAGTTCCCTTTCTTGTTATAATAGCTTTACATTGCTCTTTAGAGTTGACTTGGGTATTTGCTGAGAAAGATCCACCTCCATGCTCAGACAGTTGTTTTGCATGTTGCCCTACTTGCACTTCTAGATTTTTGATAGAAGCCTCAGTATTCTTTTGGTTACTGATGGACATTTGCATAAACTGAGTAAGGGTATCTTCCATCTTTGTCAATCGATCAGACTGAGCTTGCTGTGGTGGGTTTCTACTTGAAGGACCTACAAAAGAATTAGAAAAACTTGCAAAATGATTATTAGGAGGACCTGCAAAAGGAGGGTTAGTAGGAACATTATAAGCATTATTATTCTGTCTCCAATTATAAGGTTGATTAGAACCTCGACCTCTTCTGTACCCTTGGTAATTCCCTTGAAATTGTTATTGAGGTCTGGATTGATTTTGCATGTAGTGAGCTTCCGCTTCTTGTGGACAATCACCAAGTACTGAACAGTGACCATTTTGATGGTCTCCTCCACAGAAATCACACCTAAGGATTTGTTGAACTTGATGGGCTGTATGAGATTTCTGTGATCCTCCTTGAATTTGTTGAGGAAGTTGGCCTATTTGCTTTGTTAAGGCCTCCAATTGTTGTGTCAGGAGCTTGTTCTAAGCTAGAATGGCATTCTGGGTGTCTAGATCCATAATTCCCTTCCTTTGGATTGGCAATCTATCATGGTGAGATTGGTAGTCACTTGCTGCAATGGAATCAATGATCACTATAGCCTCCTCTGGACTTTTAGACATCATGGTTCCTCCGGCTGAAGCGTCAAGAATCATCTTGGTATGTGGCCTCAAACCACGGTAAAAGATATGTAATTGGGCAGCATCATCAAAGTTGTGATTCGGGCACCTCCTCAGTAATGATTTGAATCTCTCCCATGTCTCGCAGAGTGGTTCATCTATGCCTTGAGAGAAAGTGGCAATAGCTGACTTTGCACTTATGAATCTTGATTGAGGGAAGAATCTAGCCATGAATTTCTCCTCCAACTCGTCCCATGTGCTTAAACTTTTATTTGGTTGAGACTGAAGCCAAGTTTTAGCTTTACCTATCAAGGAAAAAGGAAAAGCTCTAAGATAAACAGCTTCTGCATCAGCATCAGAGGCTCCCATGGTACTACACAGTTCCATAAAGGTTGACAGATGAGTGTAAGGGTCTTCATGGTCTAATCCGGCAAATGGGTGTGAGCCAATGAGACTTAATAATGCAGGCTTCAGTTCCACCACTTTGTTGTTGAATGGAGGAATGACTATGCTATTATAATGCTTCGGTCCTTGCTGGTACGCATAGTCTCCCAGTGTCCTCCTCGATGGTCTATTTTCTTCTCCTCCTCTATCCGTCATATTTTCTCGTTCAACTGGTTTTGAAGAAGTTTTAATAGACTTGGTTTTCCTTTGTTGCTTGTCGGCCTCTTGCTTCTTTTTCTTTCAATTTTTCCTTTCTGTCTTTGTAATTTCTGAATCAAACAAAAACTCACATCGCATAAAGGAAAAAGGACAAACTACAAGATACCGTAAGCAGCAAGGTTATAGAACAAGAGAAAAGATAAAGAAAATTTATACAAAAAGAGAAATAAATAACAAGATATACAAAAATTTATACAAAAGAAAACAAACCTATTAAACTGAAAAATTAAATTTTAAATGAACTTAAGTAAACGACGCAAATCCCTGGCAACAGCGCCAGAAACTTGTTACGGACTTTCGGCAAGTGCATCGAGTTCTCGTTGTAAGTTACAAAATTTATAAGATCATCTCCACAGGGACTTGAGCTACTCAGTTACTCCAAATAAAATTTAACAATTCAATAGTTATGTACAAGTAGGATGAGCGGAATTTCATTTGTTTAAGAAAGTAACAGAAAATTACTAAATTCGTAAAATGAAATATATTTATGGAAAAGTGGGATTGGATTTCATCATTCTTATTCTTTTATATCCAATTAATATTACCATGCATAAATCATTAACTATCCTTATTGATGCACACATTAAGCCATCCCAAATCAATCCCTCGCATTTGAGAATCATAAGGATATTTACTGAATATCGATCCCTCGCATATGAAGTAAATACCCCACCATTAAGATTTATAATCGCGTGCTTTATGCAATCAAAATGGTATGCCCTATTCCTAGCAACGTAACGTAATGAGTAAAATCATTCAGTTCAAACCCTAAGATTACTTTCCAGTCTCACTTAGGATTTTTTATTCATGAAACTAGTGATCAAGTAGAATCAAGCATTAAGCACAGAATGAAATTACCAACAAGGAATAAAAGAGATTAATGCATAAATAAAGATTAACAGAGATACATAGGGATAAGAAGATTACATCCAATCCTTAGAGAAGCTAGCCAAGCATGGAGAGAACCTCCTCAAGAGAAGAATTGATGAAGGGCCCCATCACCGCTTCTGTCTGGCAGAGTCTCCACACTAATCCTCACTTCTCTCACTTTCCTAACCTACCTACTTACTAATATTTAAGCTCCTAAGCCTAAGGAACAACAAAGGAAGCAAGAATGAAGCAAATGGCATGTTGAATGATGCAAATTCGTTGGCTATTTATATAATCCATGACTTGCCTGCTTCACTCGCCCAGGCGAGTGATTCCTTCACCTTTTGGTCGCCCAGGTGAGCCAAATACACATGATTTGGTCGCCTGGGCGAGTTAATGCCTAACCCATGAAGAATTCTATGGGCTTTGATGGATTTTGGGTCTGGATTGCTTGTAACACCTCCCATGTTTGCTATGTAAGCCCTCCTTGCTTGCTTTGCTTATTTGGAAGCCTCGGAAATCCACGAAATCTATCAAAATACAAAGCATGATTGGATTAATCTTCCAAAATATGAACAACAACTTTTATACAAGCACTAGGTGCTATTTAACTAGGTTTATAATCAAATCTTCTGAAATCAAAAGATAAGTGCCTGCTTTTGAAACATGAATTTAACTGAATTAGGGCACTTATCAGCTACACTTTTGGACTTGACGACCATGTTGTCTACATAGACCTCGACGTTGTGTCCGATTTGTTTTCTGAATATGCGATCCATCAATCACTAGTATGTAGCTCCTACATTTTTGAGACCAAAGGGCATGACTCTATAGCAGTAGTTGGCATCTTCAGTGATGAAGGTCATCTTTTCTTCGTATGGGGCATGCATTCTGATTTGGTTGTAACCAGAATATGCATCCAAAAAGCTTAAGATGTGAAATCCGGATGCCCCATCGACCAGTCTGTCGATGTTAGGAGCGGGTATACGTCTTTTGAGCATGCCTTGTTGAGGTCTGTGAAATCTGTGCACATGCGCCGCTTTCCACTTGCTTTTTTGACCATGACAACATTGACAAGCTAGGTAGAATACCTGACTTTTCTGATAAAGTTGGCCTTGAGCAATTTGTCTACTTTTTCTTTCATTGTTTTTCGTCTTTCTTCTCCCATATTTCGCTTCTTTTGTGCTATTGGTTTGGCCTGTGGACATATTGCTAGCTTGTGGCATATGACGTTAGGATCAATACCGGGCATATCGGATGGTTGCCAAGCGAACAAAAATGTATTCTTACAGAGTACATCAACTTTATGCTTGTACTCATGACTGGAAAGCTCTTTACTGATCTACGTGCACTGTCCAGGTTTGGGCCCGAGTTGCAGCTTGACCAGTTCTTTGATCGATTTTGATCCTTTGTCGAATTATCATCGTGTGGATCCACGTCGAAGGTATCATCATGGTGAGCTGTATAGACCATCAACGTATAAGGGGTAGACTCTTTGTCTATGTTCATGACCTGGGTGGTGCCCCCCGAAGTGGTACGATGTCTGTCTGACCTCCTGTCGGGAGGATATGGTGCCACTTTAAGGCTTTCAACGTAACATTGTCTGGCCTACCTCTGGTCTGCTTTTACAGTGAAAATTTCCCCCGTCATGGTAGGAAAATTCATCTTCAAATGGGGTGTGGAGACGATAGCCCGTAACTCATTCAAGGTTTTTCTGCTAATCAGGACAAGGTATGGTGTGTCGGCATCCACAATATTATACCTGACTGTGAAGCTCTTGGAAAGTGAACCTTGATCGAAAGTGGTCATTATGTCGACATATCCCAGGGTTTCTTCCTTTTCCCCTGCAAAGTCGAGTAATGGATCTGGGTGAGGCTATATAGCGTTTGACGAGATCTCCAAATTCTGAAAAGTCTTTAGATATAAGACGTCAGCGGAGCTACCCTGATCGATGAGAACTTTTGTCACCTTGAAATTGGCGATTATGAGGGAAACGACCATAGGGTCATCTTAGTTGACAGGATTAATTCCCTAGAAATTTGCATTAGTGAATGTAATGGGAGGTAGACTTTGCAGTGGGAGAGTGTTGACACGGTTTATGTCAATATCTCAAATGGAGTGTAAGTGTCTCTTTCAAGACTGACAAGATGATCCTCCATATAAGAAGCCGCCTGCGATGGTATGGATTACACCGCGAATATGTTGTGCGGGCTCCTCTTCTTATTGGCGAAGGGGTTGACGTTCGCGACTAGGTTGCAGTTGTCGTTGCCTCCCTCGATCTTCTGCTCCATCTCTTTGTCTATCATCGTCTCTGTTTCTAAATTGATCCCCTTGTCGTCCCTCCTATCTATTTTCCACTTGGGAATTATCAGGTCCTTTTACGAATCGTGATAAATGTCCTGCTTGGATAAGTTATTCTACCTTGTCTTTCAAGGCCCAACAATCTTCCGTGTTATGGCCCTGGCCACGATGGTAGCGATAATATTTGTTAGGGTTTTTTCCCAGCTTCACGGGAGCTGGCAGTGTCACCTGTACCTCTGTATTGAAGGCTTCTTCCATGATTGTGGCTTGATTGGCCGTTAGGGGAGTGTATCTCTCAAACCTAGGTCCTCTCGGGAGAAGCTGCGGCTTGTGCAACTTTCGCTTCTTGTCAGCTCTATGGGTGTCGACTCTAATGGAGACTTTATGTTTCTGGCGTTTCTGTCTAACTTGTCAGGCTTTGTTTCTAAACTTTGACATTTCTTCCATCTGTATGTAACTTTTAGCACATTAGCGTATTTCGTCCATGCTAGAAGGAGGTTTCTTGCATAGACTATCTGCGAACTTGCCAGGTCGAAGTGCCAGCATCATGGAATGCAGCGCTACCTCGAGGTTGAGGTTTCGGATTTGGACAGTCAGTTGTCCAAATCTTTCCATGAACCTGCGGGGAGGTTCGTCGTCTTCTTGGCACAATGTCGCTAATGCAGCAGAGGTCAGCCTATGGATTCGACTGGTTGCGTATTGCGCGCTAAATCTCTCGACAAGGGTGTCGAAACTGTCGATAGACCGTTCAAGGAGGCCACCATACCATTCTAATGTTGTCCCCTTCAAGGACATAGGGAACACTCGGCATAATATGGCGTCGTTGTTCATGTAAAGATTTTCCTGTGAGAGGAAGGCATCAAGGTGTTCGTCTGGATCGGTGGTACCATCATACCTCTCTAAGTGTAGAGGTTTCCAGTCGAATGGGATGTCGATTTCCCTAATGCGGTCCGTGAGAGGATTATGCCGCATGTTATGCCTCTCCATTCATAGCCCTGTGTCAAACTACAAATGAGCGGAGGGTTGACATGTTGTTGAGGATATTCGCCTTGTGTATGTTCTTCTCTGGTGTCAGGGGAGGGTTCATCTCCCTTGGGATGTCTCTCTCTGGCTTCCTGATGATCGTGGTCAGCTTTCAACTGTTGGATCTCTTCCTGATACTTTTATTCCATCTCCGCCATGCGGTTTTGGAGTTGCTGAATTGTGTGGACGTTTGTCATGGTAGTCTGCAGGGGGGTAGACCCATCAGTAGGGGTGTAGCGTCTAATGTTGGAGCATATACTAACCATGAATGCGTGCTGATTAGTGATTTGAGTGTGAGGCCATAGGGTAAGTTTTACCTGGGCCCCACGGTGCACGCCAAATGTTCTTACCAAAATTTGGAAATTTCACATGTGAGGTAAGCGTGGCCAAGGTGGATTCCAAATTCTACACGTCGGATAATGAGTAGGCTTTGTTTAGAGGAGGGACCTGCAAAACAAACGAAAAACACTATGATGCTCAAGTAAGTACATCAATTATAAGAGAATAACTGTGTAACACCCCAAAATTTTGGAATCACAGTCAAATTACTAAGGTAAAATGTTGATCAGAGGCAATATAAAAGATTCAGGGAAAATGACGAAAATACCCCTAGACATTTTGGAAATGACCAAAATACCCCTAGGTATTTTAGCAAAATATTTTAAGGAGGAAATTTCATAAATATCCTGGGATGTTTTAGAAATTACAAGAATATCTTGAGGATGACAATTGCAGAGATACCCTGAACATTTGTTAGAAATAACGATTATACCCCTAGGTGAATGGTGAAATTACCAAAATACCCTTTAGGTCAAAAAGTAACCAAGATGACTTTAGAAATTTGTGGGAATCTCAGTATTGGAGAAAATACTTTTAGACAACAAATTATCAACATGTTTGGTGGCAGAGAACCATAAACAGGAATTTCTAAAATTTTGGAAAATAGAATTTTACTATCACATGCAATAAAAGGAAAATTGGATTAATTTGGAATTCTTGATTAAGCCTTGACCGTATGATGCAAGATCAATGGAGAAAACTTTAAGAAGCTTCAAGATTGGCCACATGGAGGGTTAAGAAGCTTGAAAATTCCTATTGGACCAAGTGGAAAGGTAGTTATAAATGCTTAAGAGATATTTAAAGCAAATTTTATTCTCTTTGACAGAATACGTGGACATTTCTAGGCCTTATTTCCAAAATCCCAACGGTCAAAACTTAGATATGTGAGATAGGAGTATACCCTTAAAATTTCAAAGAGATCCAACGGTTAACAAATCCAGGATGAGTATTTTAATAAAATGGGGTTTTGAAGGGATTTTGTGACTAAGCTAGCATTTCACATAAGAAAGCAATTGAAGACTTGATCTACAAGCCTAACTCCACGTGCAAACAAGCTAAGAGCAAAGAGAAGTGTAGAAGAATCAAGATTTAGGACACTTGTAGGGCTAAAAACTAAGGTAACATGCAATTGGACCATTTGGAAATCAAGTTATCATGACTTTAAGAGATATTTCCACCTAAAGCTAATAAACTCCACGTGAAGCAAGGAAATTGCATGGCTTACTCTCCAAGCCTTGGAAACCAACGTGCCAAGAGAAGAGGAGTGAAGAAGGATCAAGAAATTGGACACTTGTAAGGTTGAAAAACCATAGCCAATAAGGATGAAACAAGTAGAAAATGGCCATTATAACACTTAGATTTTTGTAGAAAAAAATCAAGCCTTTAAGCACCCTATAAAAAGGGGTTGGAATCAGAATTTGGGCAGCTCTAAGAGAGCTTGAACCGTGCACAATTCCTCCTAAAGCCTCTCATTTTATCTCTTCCAAATTATACCTTTCACCTAGAGCAAAAATCAAGGCCTATCTGCTTATAATGTCCACGTGAAGATCAAGGAACTCTAGGAGCAAGGATTCTTCAACTTCAAATAAGGAAAAGCTGTCCAAAAAACCCAAGGAAGGCAAAGGTATGGGGAGTTTATGATGAGCTTAGTTTGAATATTAACCTTTGCTTGATTTTATTTGGCTTTGTAGACTAGGTGTTTGTTGAATCGTCTCAAAACTCTTGACATGGTTATTTGCCTAGGTAACTTGATTTTAAACTAAGGAATGAGTATTGAATAATGAAGTAAATTTAATGAAGGAAAGATAAAAGAAATCAAAACATAAGAAGTGGTATGGCTATTTTTAAAGAAAATAGTTGTTTAAAAAAAAATATTTAAAATAGGTTGCTATGTTTGATGTTGGCTGAAATTTTTGTTTAAGTATTTAGTTTGATGCTAAAATTGGTTGGAAACATGTTTAATTATTTTTAGAAATATGCCAAACTTTATAAAGAATAGGGTTTAGTAGCTTTCTTAAAGAATTCTATGAATTCAAAGCTTACACTCCAAGTGTTTGATAATTTGTTTCAATGAAGAAAGTATGTTTCTAAGTTGTTGGTTTGAACCGTTGTTGTTGGATTGAAGAATAATTGCATGATTAAATGATTTAAGCAAAGGATGTGTATTATTTAATGTGTTATGAAGTTGAAATACATAAAACTTATAAATGATTCTATATACTTTGATAAATTCAATATGTTGCTTAGTGGTTTATGATTTTGATGTTGAGAAATAAATTAGATTTTGATGTCAAGAAACAAATTAAGAATTGGGTTATGTTGGTGATGGAATAATTGGAATCTTCGTGTTGCATGGTGATTAATTATGGATCCCAAGAGTTTTGTTGAGCTATGGCTATATGCTTAGATTGTGGAGTAAAGCTTTCTGTGATGTTTTGAAAGAAGCTTTACGTATTGTTTAAAAAGCATATGCCATGAGTTGTGAACGATGTTGAGCTTTAAGATGTATGAGAAAAAGAATAATTAAATAATAAAAGTGGATCATTCATACATTTCATATGCATATGCCCTGCGGGGGTTAAGCTGTGAAGTTGTTGCCCTGCGGGGGTTAAGCCGCAAAGTTGTTTGTCAGATAGCTAGAGTTGAGATTCAGACGTTCTAAGGTGATGAGCTGGGGGATAGCCACAGTGGGGAGATCACCTAGCCATGATGATCACATGTTGTAAGTGTAAGTCCTTTTGCAACACTGACCTATCCCGACTGGCCAATCCAACTCACGAGGTGTTAAGCTATCTTGACTGTGGCCACTGATGATGAGATGTTGAGAACCTGAGATCTCAGTCATGCATCATATAAAGAAGATGAGCATGCATTACTTGATGAGTATGATGTATATTTGTGTATGGATAATATGATTTAATCTGTGTGTTGCGTAGATGGTGTGATTTAATCTGTGGGTAAATCATGTGTGTTTAATGTTCTTTTATATATACTTTTATTCAAACTGTGTTTGTCATAAACTTACCCTATGTTTGTGTCTGTGGTTGACACCTGTGATGACCCCAATTTATTTGGGTGAGCAGAGAAACAGTAAAGCAGTGGATGACTATGAAGAGAAGATGATGAAGATGTATTGATGAGTTGTACTAGATTTAAAGTGGTTGTATTTTATGTTGGCATGTATTTGGGACTGTATAATGAACTATACTTTGGACTGTATTGCTGGTCTGTGCTTTATTCTTATTATAAATAAACCGTGGTGAGGGAGTATCGTTTATGTTATGAATGAATTGTAAAAACCGTGGAGAGAGAGAATTCGTTTATGATAGGGACGACTAGGAGAACTTGCAAGCAAAGCAAAAAGAATTTTCCATGAAATTTATAACTAAGATAATTTTAATACAAAAAGGAAACGAGATTTTATCTAAAATCAACCGAACATGAGAGAGTAAAAGGAGGCGTTACAAACTGAGTATTATATTAGAAGAGTATGGGTATAGAATGATTCTGAGCTCATTCAGGAGTCAGTATGAAGTGAGTTAGAGAGAACCTGTAAGGCTTTATTTATAGTGTGGAGTGTGGGTCTTGGGCCTCTGTTTGTTAGTAATCTGTAGATAAGATAATAACATATAATAGCAGACAATTATCTAGTTAAGATATAAGATAATGTGTACCTTATTGATATATTGTTACTTGTAGATAAGCAACAACTTGTAGATAACTTGTTAAGATATGATAAGATAAGGTGGTTGCACCTATTTGAATATCCAATCATATTTGTTATGTTGTTAATGAGGAGATAAGTACTATTGACTTTAGTGCTCCTGTAGAAGGTCGATGTCCGCACTCCAGTAGCAGGGCTGACGTGGAGGGCAGACACGTGTGTCCAGGTTGACACTTGGAGGATGAATAAGTACTATTAATGCGGTAATAGTGACATGGAGGATGTCCACGTGTGCGGTGACCTTGCAGTGATAGTCACGTGTAATTTTACCATATTTAGACGGTACACAACCATTTTTGTGAAATAAATTATTTTTTTAGAACAATAAATTATTTTTTAAAAAATATATGTTTTAAAAACAATTAAAAATAAAAAAAAACATAGAAAAATTGGTCCCAATTCCCCATTTCTTAACATAAAATAAATTTCAAAAAATAAATTAATAAGAAAATAAATAAATAAGACAAAGGTGAGAAGTCGGGAACCAATTCCTAAACTTCTCATCAATTTTTAAAATATGTGCATTTTAAGATTTAAATTACACATGGTGTAGATTGGGAAAAAAAGAAGTATAAAGTTTGGGAAAAATTCCTAGAAATTATCTATAATTAATTATAGATATTTATAATTTTAATTTATCTCATTTACTTATGTATATTTTTTAAACTACATCTAAATTTAAAAGTAATTGTAACCGCAACGAATTCTTGGTAATTTTACAATTCATTGCATTAAGCAATCGTTCTGTCGAACATATAGGGAATATGCAAAAGAATTAGCTGATTTGGACTGATAAACTTTTTCACCACCCCTTTCTTTTTCATTCTTTACACACCTTTTCAAACACAGTTAGTGATAACAACAACTCAGCCCATAGTACAAAGACTAAAAGAAAAAAAGTGAAACAAAAAAACCACCCTCTAAATTGGCAAGAAGACCGTTCCAATGTCATGACTATCATAATAGTCCTCTTGTACTCAAAATATGTTGCTTTTACATGAGCATCATCCAATTGAAGTATCTATTCCTGTATTTCTCACGTATATGTACATTGTCATCGAGTACATTCTCTAAATTTCAAGCAACGCAAGTTGTTAACAAGCAACTAGAAAAGAAGCACAACCCTCTCTTCTGCAAAGAGTTGAAAATTTGGAAAATCAAACTAGACAAATTAGACCAACAAAAAATCCTACTTGCAAGTTAAAAAAAGTAAAAGGGTGTGTGGGGGTTGGACCTTTTTAGCTTTGGCATAAAGAAGCCCCGGTGAGATCTTGTACAAGTCCTCATCAACGGGTTTTGAAGTTGGCCTTGGCAGTGGAGTTGGGCTGGGTGGTTAAAAACACATCAATTTAAGAATCAAAGCAATTCTTGCTTTGCTTTACATAAATTTATATTTGAGGCTACGTGTCTCTCTACCCATGAAATCTTATCTAACAAAGTTACTTCAACATCAACATCAACATCAAAATCAAGACTACTTTTAACCCAAACTAATTAGAATCAATGATAGATGAAATTAATAATAAATACGAGAAAATTAAAAAAAATAAAAGTAAAAGGAGAAATAAAAAAAAGAAAATAAGATAAAAGAAAATAAGAATGAAAGAAGAAGGAAAAAATTAAAAGGAAAAAAACTAAATAAAGATTATCTAGAACATAGAGATAATAATAAATCTAATTATCTACTCAATTTATAACTTTTCTCCATTCTATTCTAAAACACATCTTTGACTAATAAAAATTTCAATACTTTAGTTAGTTTATTGTTGCATCAATTTCACATGAAAAAAAACTTCTTATTACCACAGCTCGTGTTAATAATTTCCCATGCTCTGTGACGCGTGGATCATGGAGGTCATTTAATAATTAGGTCCCATTATGAAGTGGGAACAACCATCCATGGAGGAATCAGAGATAAAGGCAAAATTGCTTTCAACACGCACGGTCTAACCCCACAGGTATGATTATGATGTTGAATTTCGTTTTCGTGACCATGTACTTTGATAATTCCATGTTCTTTTCAGGCCCTTCACTTCTTCTGTTTTCTTAAAAAATATATATGAAATTAAAATAAGGCGGATAGATGGCTATAATATTTCTTGAAATAATCAATAGAGTAAATAATCTATTGATGTAAATAGTAACTTTTACGGTCCTTCTAAACATAAATTATTATTATTATTATTATTATTATTATATATTATATAGCTAGTAAACTTTTAGATTTTTACAATAACTAAATGAAAAATCATATACTAAATAGAAATTGAAATCTAATTAATATGGGATACCCTCGATCCTGATTGAATCCCAAGCACAAGTACGGAAATTCAAATAATAATAATAATAATAATAGAAAGAGAATCCTTAATTATTCTTGAATACTGAGACTACAAATATTGATAATTTAGTTCGTAATTTGTAAAATGACTTTTTCCTTGGTTTTTTAAGGACAAAAAAATACACAATAAACAAAATCAGGTAATTAGAAATGGATGGGGTTCTTGTTGCAGCATAACGTACATTTTGTTTTCTTTATCCAAACATAATATGTCAAATAAGAAGAAGAGGTTTTGTGACACATGCATACCCTTCTGCGAGGAACAACGATCATGGCGGGTGTGACAACATTATTCTCGTACAAATCCCCTGTAACATAAAGGTCACGTTCCTCATACTCAGAGTAACTATATCGTAGCAAACCAGCTTGCCTCGCTGACTCAAAGCACTGTGTGAAAGGTAGGTTATCGTTCGAATCCCAACTCCCAAAAGCTGGCACCTGGCTCTTCTTGTAGTGCCATTCCTATTACACATACAAAGGTAAAAAAAAAAAAGAAGAAATAATTAATTAGAAACCATAGAGGAATCGATATAATTCAAATAACCTAGGATAAATGTGAACATACCCATTGAATCAAAGATGGAAGACGAAAGATTAATCTCAGATTTTTGTTTTAATTATTTTATATTGTCAAACAAATTTTAAAAGATGAGACATTTGTTTTAATGTTCTTAAATTAGGTATGATAGTTGATTTAGTCTTAGTTTTTTTATACTCATGTTTAGTATAGATTACACATGATAGATTAACGAATTGACGTCAAAGTTTCTTAGTAGAAACAATAAGTTCAACATAATATAATCGATTATAAAGTTTAATAATCAATTACAAAATGTTAGAACAATCAATAAAATTTATTTTTATTTGAAGTTTGACAATAGTTTCATCAAATTAATCAATTATCAGTTTCACAATTACATAAGTAAGAAGGAAAGGTAGATTATGTGACTTAAAATAATCGATTACCAGATTTAGTTATTAATTAGATTGATTTGAAAACTTTAGGAGCTTTTTATGGAAGAAGTCATGATTCAAAGCCACAACCCCGTTAACATTGTAACATAAAACTAACAACCAAGACTGATAAAAAAAAACATACGGATATATCAATTAAGAAGATGAGTTAATGAATGTTGAGGACATGAGAAAAAGACTTACTTCCATTGCAGCTGAACTAAGGGAGAAGTGAGGACTGAGTCTCAAATAATGGTTTGAAAATGGGATGATATCTTTGTTGTGTGTGTGAGTGCGTGTTTGGCTGTGGTTTAAAAAGAGAAGAATGCATGTGGGTTGTGACAGTGTGTGAGGTAAAAAGAGAGAGAGGTTAAAAGTTTCGGGTGATGTGGTATGAGGTATGCTGGTATGGGATCTAAAGCAGGATAAAGTAATTTTAATTGGAAAAAAACCAGATAACGAAGTTTCACAGCTTCAAACAGATGGACAGAGTGGTAAGATGCAAGGTGAGGAGGAGTGGTCGAGAAAGTTAAAAGGAGAGGGCAAGGTAGGTTGCTTTTGTTATGATTCATTTTAAATTTAATCTTCAGCTTTTTATTTTTTTGGCAAGTTCTTCAACTTTTCTTTTTTTGAGGTCTAGTTCTTCAACATTTATATTTAGGTGGTTGGCATATACTTTTCACCGTGATAGTTGTTATAATTAGCATTTCAAATATTTAATTCATGAGAATTTGGTATTTTAGAAGTTGTACAACTAAATTAATTTCTTATAGAATAAAATTGTCACTAAATTCATTTTTATAAAAGCCTAAAGTTATGTTTACATATGACACGCATATTTGGATGTTAATTGGTAGAGCTCAATAGTACTTTTTCTTCCTCAAGCAACATATTCTTTTTTTATTCTTGAGAGTGATAAAAATGCAAAATTGGGCTATATTTGTTTTCTGTTTAACTCATTTTAAAGAATAAATTTAATTTCATGACATATTTCATTACTTTCAAAAGTATGTTTATACATTAAAAATTTCGTTGAAACTCAATTTTATAGTAAACTTGAGTTATTTTTGCAAACTTTAATCCAAACATGTACTTAGTACTTAAATTTGTATCTTGTTGTAATTTTAATATGAAATTAAGGAAAACTCGTATTAAAATGTTATCTTAAAAATGACTTTTAAATTTTATAATATTTACTTTTTTACACTACCATTATACAACTCATATCCTTTGCAGTTCATTCTTTAAATGCGCCTCCTAATCTCCTATAGTTAAAGATTACTGACTGGCGTCTGGCAATCATAACTATATACTTAATTTACATTTTACTATATTTTTTCTTTCTCAGCATGGTATTATATTGATATCAACTACCAAATAGTTTCAACTACTCAATTTACATTTAGTGACTAATTTTTTTTAGGATATAACTAGATAAATATTTTTTTAAATAGGATTTATTTTATATTAAAAATTTAGAATTTAAATCTTAAGCCACTTAGTTAAGAGGTATAAACTATTATTGTTTGTGTAAATATTGTTGATAAATTTTAACATATAACTAATAAAGAGTTGATAATGATGTTTTTTACAATTCAAAGATAAACAAACACAATTTAAATGCAATTTTTTGAACATAGGAAAGTATGAATTTCTCCAATGCTTTGTGAAATTGGCGGATTCTAATATGAAGTAGTTTATTTTCGGGTACACCAGTGAAGCAATAATTATGATCGTTGGATATATTAATATTATAATAAACGGTTTAGATTATTTATCGGATACCTAAAGAATTTTCCAACAATTTCCTCCCTCCCTACGCCCACTTTTCCAACGCACACCATCCGACAAAAAATGTAAATATTATTATTTTAATAATTAATTACGAATTTGCCCCATCACTGAAACATATTACCAATCTGGTCACGCTCATTTTGGGCGTGTTCCCCTCCCCGAATTAGTATAAAAGCTTGTTTTTTTTACTGCAGGCTCAATTTTACTATCTCAACTTCTTTCTAAAAGTTTATAAAGACTAACTAGTGAGTTACCTCTGTAGCGAAACTCTGCCAACAAGTAAGTTAATTTATTAATTATTCATATTATTTAATATGTTAGCGACTGTTACATAGAACTATTTTAGGGTTTAGGATTGATGGTTTAGTTTAGTTTTGTAGAAAATTGTTAGCTATTAGGGTCTAGGGTTTAATTTACTTTAGGGATTAGGGTTAAGGGCTAAAGGGGTAGGCGTAGTATTTACGTGTTAGGGTTTAGGATTTAGGGTTTAGTTGTTAAATTAAAATTATTTTACTAAATTGATTTAGTTCAGTTTAGGGTGTAAGGATTAGGGTTTAGGGTTTAGTTTTCAAATTAAAATTATTTGACTAAATTTATGTAGTTCAGTTTAGGGTTTAAGGGTTATGGATTGGGTTTTTTTTAGCGTTAGGTTTTTAGGGTTTAGGGTTGTTAAAGTATGCCTACGAAAATCTGTTTAATTTTTATTATTTTTTTCTAAACCCAACAATGTCGTTTATTTTGTTTTATGAATTTATTTATTTATGAGTAATGGTAATAACATATTGTAACACAATTTTTTAAAATTTATCTGTACAGCGAACCTCTACCGATGAGTTTTTTGTTTTTGTTGACTGGAAGAAATGAGTTCAGGTGGTGAGAAGTTTGCTCGTGTTGTGTTATTTTTTAATGGAAGGAAAGTTGAAGGGCGACGAGGTGTTGCTTTTGAAGGGGAGAAAAGGCAGACACGTATCAAGCGAAGCTCAACACTGGGTGAATTACATCAGAAGATAAGACAAAAATTAGGTTTGCAAGACAACCAACATATCACTTTGCTTACGGGAAGATTATGGCAACGTGATTAGTACATGGGTTTTTAGGTTGTGGACAATGAAGACATAGAATTGCTAATGGAAGAATTTTTCAAGCAGACAAGGAAATATTTTCTTGAGTTGTACATGGATTTTATAGCAGCAGAGGATGTTTTACCCATCAGGTCAATTCCTTTAAATTTTGAACATAATACATCGTCATATGCTGCTCCATTTGTAAATGTGTTTGAGGAAGATTCACATGACCCAACTTGGGTTATGGATGCCGATGAAGAGGATGACGATGATGAAAATATTGCAATGGAAGATCGTCTTCTTGAGGAGGATGCTAGTGCATCGGATAATGATAACCATGCTGGTGTGCATGCGACTGGATTCCAAGCAGACACTGATGTGGGGTCGTCTGAAATACGTGATCATCCGGACGTTGGATCTATGCTGGTGTGCATGGTTTTTTTAATATAACTGATTTTGTATTTAAAGGTGTTGAGGTCGGTCCTTTTTGGGATGGAATTCCTCATTACACATATATTGATTGGAGTTATCCAAGGGAGGAAGAATCTTTTACCGATTCTGGTTCAGGTTCTGGTTCAGTGCAGGGTCCATGACAATTAGGAGATGACTTGTTTGTTAAACAGGAATTTGCTTCTAAAAAGGACGCACAAATTACAGTTAAGCAGAACCTCATGAAGGAGCATCAGAAGCATATGTGGTTGACAGTAAGCCTAACACGTTTAGAATGAGATGTATTGCTCATAACGAGGGTTGCCCCTAGAAGGTTAGGGTAAGTAAACTAGCGTTCGATGAGAAGTGGGTTGTGTCAATGTGGGGGGGGGGGAAACACAATTGCCTGAATGACTATACTACACAGGTCACAGACAGCTTGATGCTGATGTTATTGCTTCACTTGTTATAGGTATGTTTTTATTTAATTTTCTCTATATGTCTTTAATAATGGTTCTTTAAGGTTGTAAATTTTAATGTGAATGTTACAATTTCATTGTTAGGAATGATTAAGGAGGAACCGTCTGTGTCGATTGCATTGGTTCAGGAGAGGATCACCCATTCATATGGATTTAAAGTTTCATATCGGAAGACCTGGTATGCGAAGCAGAAAGCAATGACAATGATTTATGGGGATTGGGAAGAATCTTATGCATTTTTGCCTAGGTGGTGTGGCTACATGCTTCATTTTTCACCAGGTTTTTTTTATGATATTCAAACCAATGATTATTTTGTGGCACATCGACTGGTACGGGGAAAGCGTGTGTTTCGTCGCATGTTCTGGACTTTCGAACAGTATTGCAAGGCATTTAATTTTTGCAAACCTATGATTCAGATTGATGGCACTCATTTGTATGGCAAGTATACAGGAAAATTGTTGATTGCCACGACTCAGGATGACAATAATGAATGTCTGCCACTGACATTTGTCATTATTAAGGGGGAGACCTTGGAAGCCTGGGAATACTTCCTTGCTAACATTCGCTTCCACATAACCCAAAGGCAAAACATATGTCTCATTTCAGATAGGCACCGGAGCATACTATCTGCTGTGGCGAATCATGCTGGTTGGCAACCACCTCATGCTCATCATGTCTTTTGCCTTCGTCATATTGCCAGTAATTTTAATCAAAAGTTTAGGAATCAACGCTTGAAGAAGACCCTGATGAATTTAGGTATGGCTAATGGTATGATTGTTTTGCAGGTTATACGCCCTGTATGATTGATTTTGAGGTAGCGTTTGCACGATTTCGTGATAGTAGCCCTGAGGTTGCAGAATGGATTGATAGCATCCCCAAGGAAAAGTGGACACGTGCATATGACATAGAAAGAAGGAGATTTGGCCATATTACAACAAACTTGTCTGAATCAGTCAACATGGTGTTGAAGGGAGCAAGAAACATGTCTATCACTGCTCTGGTGAAGCACATGTATAGCAGATTGGTTCAATATTTTGTGAGCAAGGGTCAGGCGGCTATTTCATAAGTTGATACTTCCACACGACATTGCAAAAATGTGGTTGATGCTATGAGGCATAACCAAACCGTTGCTACAGGCCACCATGTACGCACATATAATGTTGATGAATCATTATTTGAGGTGGAGGAGGGTTGCGAGAGGTCATATTCAATCAACCTTGAAGAGCATTTTTGTCAGTGTGGCAAGTTTAAGGCCTTCAAATACCCATGTAGTCACGTTGCAGCTGCAGCTTTACATATTCGTCAGAATCCTTTTCAGTTTGTGGATGATGTCTTCCTCGTAAGCAACTTGGTTCAGGCTTATTCATTGCCATGGCATCCAATTGGTAATGAACATGGTATTCCACTGAGTGAAGGTCCAGTTATCATACCTGACAGGAAAATGTTGCGTGGAAAGGGTCGTCCAAAGTCCACTAGAATACGCAACGAGATGGACGAAGTCAAAACAAGGCAAAGACGCCCCAAATGCAAAATTTGCAAGCAAGTTAGACATAATTGAAGAGCCTGTCTTGATCGCCGTGGTATTTGATGATTTTTTCATTATGTTTCTTTAAATAGTTGTATGTTCATGTATTTCATTTTAAGGAATTACAAATTTGTTTAAAATATGTTGAGGGTTTCATCATTTGGCAATTTCCATAATAAACATTGTTTAACAAGTGCAAAAATATGAAACAGGCAATTGAAATAACAACAACAATTTTAAATAACCAAACTTAATTAACACTGCTTAATAAAATGAAAACAACAACAACAATTGAAAAATGATAATAACAAGACTAATTAGCAGTTTCACATATGTTGTGCAGCAGACATGTCTTATTCCATTTCGGCAACAGGTTTGCTAAAAATAGCTAAGATTTGTATTGGACAAAAATGATTCCAGTAGTTGGATTCTACTAACACCTTAAACACGTGTTCATCGGTTATCAACTCTTTTATGTGAAATTTGATTGTGTTGTCTGAATAAGCGTAATGGGCTGGTTGTCGAAAAATAATTTTAATTTCACAACTAAACCCTACACCCTTAACTAAACCCTAGACACTAACACCATAATCCCTAACCTTAACCCTAAACTGAACTAAGTAAATTTAGTAAAATAATTTTAATTTAACAACTAAACCCTAAACCCTTAACTAAACCCTAGACACTAACACCCTAATCCCTAACCTTAACACTAAACTAAACTAAGTCAATTTAGTCAAATAATTGTAATTAACAACTAAACACTACACCCTAAACTAAACTAAACCCTATGATGGAGGTCCAAGTCAAGCCAAAGGTCTAGAAGAGGAGCTTGAAGCATTTCCTTTGGTGAGCTTCATAGGACCAATGACAAGAGCTAGGACTCAAGCACTTCAAGACCATATTCAAGCCAACTTGGGCAAGCATGAAGTTACAAACCTTATCAAGGACGACAAGAGCTGGATTTTGGTGTCTCAAGTCCACTTTAGTTCAATAAATTCCAGTACTTGTTGAGAGAAATTCAATAAAACATTTGTAAATAAGTAGTTACTGCTTTAATCGATTATTTGGGCTTGGTAATCGATTACAAGATGTCTAGAAACAATCAGGAAAAATAGCCTATCTGCCATAATCGATTATTTCGTAGAATAATCGATTATTTAGAAGCAAGCAGGAATCTTGGACGTTCTGCCGTAATCGATTATTTCGTCGAAATAATCGATTATTTCAGTTTTGCCTGATTTAATCGATTACCATAACGAAGTAATCGATTATATCAGTTCCAGATAGTTACTGCACAATTTTGGAAGCCAAAGGTCACTTATGTAAAGCTTGTCCTACAAGCTACGTTTTGGGCTTCATTTTAGCTTACATTTACATGTCATTTAGGGTTAATTAGCTTAATAATTCGTGGCCTATATAAGGTCCCAAACTGCATGTAAAAAAAGGGATTCCATCTTTGGTGAATCAATACAATTTCTGAATTGTTGGTGAGAGTTTTCTCCCTTTGTTCTTAGTCAAGAACTTCTTGTTTCTTATCAATGGCTTCTGAGCTATTGTGGTGATTCTTGCAAGACTTATTGGAATTCCTATTCCATGGTGTCCTTCCCTAATCCATTTCTATTCTTCTTCCATTATTCCAATTCTTAAATCACAAAACCTAAAAAGCTGTCCTAAAACATAGCATTTCACATTCTGGTTTTCTTCCAATTGAAGATTGAGTTCCATTGCAAGGAAGATCAGGGCAAACAGGACTTGATCCAATTTTGGAGTCCATCACCCTAGATCCTAATACCTAATAGTTTTCTACAAAACTAAACCCTAAACTGAACAACTAAAGCCTAAACCTTTAAATACTAAACCCTAAAAAATAAACCCCAATCCATAAACCTAAATCCTCAATTGAACTAAGTTAAGTTGGTAAAATCATTTTAATTTAGCAACTAAACCATAAACACTAAACCTTAATCCATAACCATTAAAGATTAAACTAAAATAAGTAAATTTGGTAAAATAATTTTAATTTAACAACTAAACCCTAAACACTCAACCCTAAACCCTCAACTAAGCTAAACCCTAGACCCTAATGCCTAACAGTTTTCTACAAAACTAAACTAAACCATCAATCCTAAACCCTAAAATAGTTTTATGTAACAGTTGCTAACAATTTCATATGGCCCTAACAATTTTATCATTTAATAATATAACATTAAATAATATGAATAATTGATAAATTAACTTACTTGTTGGCAGAGTTTCGCTACAGAGATAAGTCACTAGTTAGTCTTTATAAACTTTTAGAAAGAAGGTGAGATAGTAAAACTGAGCCTGCAGTAAAAAAAAAGCTTTTATACCAATCCGGGGAGGGGAACACGCCCAAAATGGGCGTGACTGGTCATGCCCAAATTAGGTGTGACTGCCCCCCTAGTCACGCCCATTTTGGGCGTGTTACCCCGCCAGATTGGTAATATGTTTTAGAAATGGGACAAATTCGTAATTAATTATTAAAATAATAATATTTAGGTTTTTTTGCCCACACCATCCTCCTTCAGTCTTTTCCCGAGTCCAGTTCTTCTCTAGGTGGCATTCCTCTCTTCGTTGCCTTTCTTGTTTATTTATTTCCCTACCTCTTCTTCATCACTAGAAGCAGCTCCTCCACCCCTTCTTCATCTCCTTCTTTCATGCTTTATATGCTCACGATTCATGTACTCAAAATAAAAATAAATTATTATAAAAAAAAAACCACCAAAAAGAACAACACTAAAAACCATTTTAATCCAAGAAAAGCACAATTAGAAAATAAAAAAGTAATCATATTCTCAAGTGGTGCGGTGTTCCCACAAGCACCACTGCCCCACCATAGCGTTCATCCCTGCAACAGAAGAGCAAACTAAACAAAGCAAGGAAAGAAAAAAGAATGAAGAAAGCACAAAAATTGTGAAAGAGGGATTAAAATACCAATAAATCTTCCCACTCCAGCGTGCGTGTGCTGTGTTTTGAATTGTCTATTGTTGTTTGTGTTTTTGAAGAAAAGGGAAAGGGAAAGAGGGGATGGTCGCGAGAAGGGGAGAGGCCGGACTTGGTGGAGTCCACGAGCTTGACCGGGGAGGAGTGATTGGAGACGATGATGAAGGCAGGTAAAGGTCATCGGTGTGGTGGTGGATGGTGCCGGAGAGAGAAAACAGCATAAAAAATATATATATATTTTTCTTCCGGTAACAAACTTGTTATTACAAGTAATTTTGCTCCCTCACCGGTGGAGGAATAAGTTTTGGACTTCCCTTTAGAATTTACCTCTGAAATTAGTCTGAACAAAGCATGAGGAAAGGACCTGGGGTGTAAATTCCGTCTTTTTGTGGCACTTCAATGGCTCCCCTTGCCAAAGTTGGTTTAGTTTTATTTCCCCACACGTACCCACAGTGAACTTAGTGTTTTGTGCAAATGCATGCTCATTCAGTGCGTGTGTGAATGCTCGTGACTCCTTGCTAGTACTCTGCTAGACACATTGGTCCAACAATATATACGTGAAAAATTGCAGAGGTCAATTAATAGGTCAACAACACAACTAAGAATATAGATTCCACAGAAAACTTCTTCAATGCTTCTGTATCTTTTGCTTCATCTACCGTCAATGCATTAAGATTCGTTGATTTATAGTATTAATAATAATAAAAGTAATGCTCGGTTTAATTTTATCTTGATCTTGATCTATATGATAGCAACCTTATGAAAATTACAATTTGATCCTTGTAAGGCAAAGTGGTCTTGAGCCCAAAACCAATGCTTTATGTCAAATTCTAGCGTGTTTTGTTCTACATCATATATGTTTCTTTGGTTTGATTACTCGACTGGGATCTACATTTGCGAGCAAACTTGCATCAACATTGTCAAATAATGCAAAAGCAAGTATTGTATGCTTTGAAATTGACACAAATCAAGGACCTCTAACATCTAACTAAACACATGGATAGTGTACAAGTAAAATATTAATGACGAATCTATAACTCTAGATCAGTGAAAATTATTATTATTATGAAATAAAATGAAATGTCCAATTGAATATATCATAAAGTACTAAAAAACTAAAATTGAATAAAAGACAAAAATTGACAACCAAGTGAGAAATTAAAGACAATGGATTCAAAAATATAAAAATAGAAAGGAAAAAATGAAAAAGTTATATATATATATATTATAATTTTTTTTAAGTGAGAAGGTGCATTGACACACCCTCAATTGAACCAGGTCCACCTCTCACTAACATTATATCAAAATCAAATATAACATAGAAGCTTGAAAATTGAAATGATATTAGTCAAAATTAATTTTGAAGTGGTGGTGTGATTTATGTTTGGATATTTTTATTATAAAAATTTAATATAAATTTGTCGACTTAAAGCAAAAGTTATCTATTTTTTTAAACTATGAATCAATTCTAAACCAATAATCAATTCTTTAATGTAAAATCAAACATGTAAAAATTGATCTAAAATAATATTAACTAATATTTCAAAGTCATTATAAAGAATCTAACATGAAACCAAACACACAATATGATGAGAATCCCCCTGTCTTGATTCAATTTCGGACCAATTCTAGTTTGGAGTTCGCACACCAATAGAGCCAGAATCGTACTGTTATCTTTTATGTATTTCTCGGCCTACAGAACTCGGATTGGACTGATTCCAAAACGAGGTGAAAGAGGACTTTCTGAAATGCAATTTAGACACAAAAAACACCGAAAAAGGATGGGTAAAACGAGAATTATGACTATAAGAAATTCGGGGTGAAATCACAGAATTAGTAATGCGAAAATTTAAACAAGGAACAGAAATGGTGCAAAGGAAGAAGCAGATAGGCGCCACAAACAAATGTTTGATAAGCCTTGAGGATCGCCACAAGAATTGAAGAATTCTTGATAAGATCAAATGGTTCAAGGAAGAACCCTAGTAGAGAAATACTCAAGCTAATGATAAAATTCCAACAGCCAAAGATCCTTCTCTATTCACTTCAGAATTGATTTATACAAATAAGTTCTCATGCATTTGGTAGAAAATAAAAGAAAATTAAAATCTCAACATTGTAAGATTAACTAAAGTGGCTTAGTGGTTAAGTCAGGCATAACTAAGCTTGAGGTCCAAGTCTCAAAACCAACTGCAAGCACTTTATTACTATTATTTTTTTTATTCAATGCCTAAGTCAATAATTGCTTTTATTATCATTCCAAGCAAGCAATACATGTGACTAGCAGTCCACTCATGCAGTCCTCTAGATTTTGAGTCCCCTCATGCAATTGGATTGCCCTCAGATTAGCCATTATATGTTGCAAAGCTTCTTGGGTCTTTTTAGCTCTTGCTCTTGTCATGGGCCCTCCTATGCCTTGTATTGGGTCTTGGTCTTGGGGTTGGTCTTTGATGTCCTCATCACAATACCTCATTTTTTCAAATTCCAAACTTATGTCACATTATTGGATGCCAAACAAGAATTTTACAAATTTACAAGGGAGTGTGTTAGAATTCTTGTTCAGCATACTAATTAAATAATAAAATAAGTTAGATAATGCAAGATAAGTCATAAGATGAATAAAAACCCTCAAATGTTTTGATGTATGTAAAGAAATGATAAATTCTAAAATCTGTATATGAAATATTATAAAATGAAAGTTCTATAGTGTTTGTGTCTGTCTTAATAGACTATAACCCATGAATGTTGCGTTTATACATTTATGAACACTTAATGATCTGATGTGTTGATCCTTTGTGCAAATAATATATGTTTTATTCTTTATGGAATCTATGGAAAGGATGAAAGAGAAAGAAGTTAACAAAAACATTACTTATTTTATCAAAGACGGACTATGGTGGCCAAGCCAATTAGGTCTCCCACCATGAGAAAGTAATTCACAACCATTAGATTTATTAATAATTAACAATTTAAGGAATGACTGGATCTTTTCTTCTTCTTCTTCTTTTTTCCTTTTCCTTCTCTAGCTACCTCTATCTCTTTCTTGATTTTGTAACAGTGACAAAGATGCTACCTCCCACAGTGGTGCTTAGCTGCTTCACTGTTGCAACGACGTCTCTGACGAACCATTGATCCCCTCCTTTTCCTTTCTCTGTGTTTTTTCATGATTCTTTAACCATGAACAAGAAATCATGTTCACTTCATTAAGGACTAAATCAAACACCTTTTGAGCATTGTATTGACTCACTAAAACAAGCACAATAGTATTCTTTATCACATACCAAGAAAAAACAATCAAGAACTAATCCTTGACCACCCTAAAAACATCTATAGTCAAACCCAAAATCCTCCTAATCATAATTGTTAGAAGCAAAAGTATAGCAGAATCAGTCCTATAAACTACAAAATTCAAGAAACAAAAGAACGTATAATGAGACTGTAGAATCAATTGTCATTGAAGAAGCTTCTTAAGTGAGAGTAGAATCCAAAACCCAAAACACAAGTAAGAATGAAATCAAAGCAATGGTGATAGAGGACTATCCAAAGAGCATGAAGTTCTAGAAGCACTCCATGAATTGAAGGGTCCAATGACAAGGTCTAAAACCAAGCTTCTACAAGAAGAGATGACCAAGAGAATCATGGTTGGACTATTTAACAAGGACAAGGATGGAGGAATACACAAGGAGATGAATTGGAGCACCTTGAAGATAATATGAGAGCTCGTTTAGCGCAAATATCGCACTTAACGCAATTCCTTTCGTAGCTTTTGTAATTTTCCTAGTTTGTATAATTTTCGTATTGTCGTAATTTAGTAATTTATTATTTGTGTAATTGGCCTCAATGTGGACTTAAAATAGGCCCAAACTATGCGTTTTTAGGTTTTATTAGAGGCTTAACTCTATAAGTACTCAAACATTGCTATTTCTAAATAATTTTTTATTAAATAATATTAAGCATTTGCTTGAATTGAGAGCTTAGCCTCTTCTTGGTTCTTGGCTGAACCCAAATTGATTCTTATCAAGGAATTTTTCCTTTGTGGTGAATCCTTCTCAACTTATCGCTCCAACACGGATCGTGGCGTTATTCATACCATCTTCTTTATCTTCCCCACCTTTTATTTGTAAGTTCTACTATCTATCATTGGTATCTTGAAATTGGCCTCTGGAAACGATCCAATCCAAGCATTCATGTCTTAGTAGTCATCATGTGGTAATTAGAGCTAGAATCCAGAAAGCAATTTTCATTTTCTTTATTTATTTTTTTTTCTTTCCCAAAAAAAAACGAAACAAATAATAATTCAGATTTGAATTATCGTATCTTTTTGTCTTCAAAAAATATTCAAAAGTTTCTGGTACCAAAAGGAAAAATACGAAGGACTAAAGATCAAAATATTCAGAAAAGTATTTTGGCGTCAAAATGAAAATATAAAAAAAATATGAGGACCCAAATATAAAAAACGAAAAAAAAAAGAGAAGAAGTTATAGTCCAAATTTTATAACTCCTTTTGGTGTATTCTTATTATTAGTTTCTAGTATTTTCTTTTTGCATAATTTCAGTGGTTTATACTTAGCCATATTTTGTTTTACCTAATTGTCTTTTTTTGGCATTCCTTTTGAATTATACTTTTTTTTAGCTTTTATTGTTTGTCTTCTAAATTTCCAAGGTTTTGTCTTAGAGTTTTCTTTCTTTGACTTCTTAAGTTGAGTTTGGATTTGTTTCATCTTTCACTTTGGTTACTTCTTGAATTGAAATCTTTGGTTGATTTCAAGGGCTGAAGAAGAGTTAGTGAGTGGAAAAAGACAAGAGTGAACCTTATAGAAAAAGTCTTTCAAGAGTGAAACACGAGTGTTGAAGAGTGTAAACACTTAATGAGTGGTAAGGTCTAATATTTTATTTGTTTTACTAACATTTTCTTGTAGCAATGGTGTTCGAAAGTGATAGTGATCCACCTTCTCCTAGAACCGCTAAGCTAATGGCTTCATTGGCTAAGCAAATGAATAAGTTTCAAAGAAATGTTGAAAGGAGGATGGCAGACAGATTTGATGAGATACAAAGAAGCACTCAAGAGTTGAGTGGGAGAATGCAAGATATGGAGAGAAGGAGACATCATAGGTCACCTCATTCTTCTCAAAGGAGTGATGATGGCTATGAAGATGGTAGAGGACATAGGCATCAGAGGAATAGGGATGGCATGAACGATGTGAAGGTCAAACTGCCCAAGTTCCTAGGTACTTATGACCCGGAGGCTTAGAATTTGAAGTTGGCTAACTTAGAATTTGAGGGATATGCCATGTCGTGGTGGAATCAAGTGCAAATGGAGAGAGAAAGATTGAGAAGACATCAACTGGACACATGGTTGATAATGAAAGGAATCATGAGGGATAGATTTGTCCCACCTCAATATATAAGGGATTTGCATAACAAATTACAAAGACTTTATCAAGGAAGTAAAAGTGTTGATGATTATTACAAGGAGATGGAGATTTCTTTGATGAAAGCAAACATTGAAGAGACTAATGAGACTACAATGGCTAGATTTTTTAATGGTTTGAATAGGGACATTCAAGATGTGGTAGAGCTTCAAAGCTATAACATCCTGGATGAACTTATACATAGGGCTGTGAAAGTGGAGCAAAAATTGAAGAGAAAACAAGCTTACAAGAAGTCTTCATATGGTTATTCATCTTGGAAGGATAAGGACACTTCCAAGAAGGAGGGTTCTTCTTCACAACATATTGAAAGGAAGTCTTCAAGAGGTAATCCTACTTCTCCTACTCAACCCCCTTCCAATAAATCTAGTTTAATTAAATGTTTTATGTGTTTGGGTAAGGGTTGTAACACCCTGAAATTTCAATAGCTGAAAATAGATGTTTTATGTAATTGTGGTGTTATTTGATTGTTTGATAATCTTGGATTAGTTGATTGGTTGTGTAGATTAACCTTGTGAAATTGCTTGGTGTGAAGGTTACGTTATGTGAACTTTGTTTGATTTATTTTTGTAATGTGAGAGTAATAATTTGACCCATAACCTGCTTCGGTAAAACTATTATCCCGGATTCATTAACCGTTGGATTGCTTTCAAATTTTGACACTAGCTTCCCAACTCATCTATAAATCTTTTGACTATAATTAGAGCAGAATCTTTGAAACTTCTCTCAAAGTTTTGGTAGAGAACGAAGCTTCCAAATCCTTCTTTCTTGGTTTTCTTGAGGTAATCTGATGAGGACATCAAAGGTCAACCTAACATCAAAGACCAACCCCAAGACCAAGACCCAATACAAGGCATAGGAGGACCCATGACAAGAGCAAGAGCTAAAAAGACCCAAGAAGCTTTGCAAAATATAATGGCTAATCTGAGGACAATCCAATTGCATGAGGGAACCCAAAATCTAGAGGGCTGCATGAGTGGACTACTAGTCACATGTATTGCTTGCTTGGAATGATAATAAAAGCAATTATTGACATAGGTCTTTAATAAAAAATAATAATAATAATGAAGTGTTTGTAGCTGGTGTTGAGACCTGGACCCCAAGCTTAGTTATGCCTCACTTAACCACTAAGGCATTTTAGTTATTCTTACAATGTTGAGATTTTAATTTTCTTTTATTTTCTATTAGATGCATGAGAACTAATTTATATAAATCAATTCTGAAGTTAATAGAGAAGGGACTTTTGCTGGTGGAGTTTATCATTAACTTGAGAATTGTCTCTGCTAGGGTTCTTCCTTGAACCATTTTGATCTTATCAAGAATTGCTCAATTCTTGTGGCGATCATCAAGGCTTATCAAATATCAATTGTTTGTGGTGCCTATTTGCTTCTTCTCTTGCACACTTTCTGTTTCCTTGTTTAAATTTCCGCATTTCTAATTCTGCAATTCAGCCCGAATTTCTTATTTACATAAGTCTCGTTTTACTTAACCTTTTTCGATGTTTCTTGTGTCTAAATTGCATTTCAGAATGTCCTCTTTCACTTCATTTTGGAATCGCGCCAATCCGAGTTCTACAAGTTGAGAAACGTCCAAAAGTTAACAATACGATTCTGGTTCAATTTGTGAGCGAATTCCAACCTAGAATTGGTCTGAAATTGAATCAAGGCAGGGGATTCACATCATAATCTTGGTTCCTTTGTCCTCTTCTAGCCAGTTTAAGCTTCTCTTAGTGTCTCTTGAGTTTTGGGTACCGTTGTTGGGAGTTTTACACTTCTTTTGAAAACCCTTTGAAAATGAGATGTTGTAAAAGCCTCCCTTTTATGAAATTGATGTCATTTTTATGATCCTTGTTGAACCCCGGTCACATTGGTGTGATTGAAATTTCAAAATGATGTCTTTTGATGTGGATTCCCAAAAACACCATTTAGCCCCTTTTTGATTTGAGTGGGTATTTGACCCCAACTGTTAAATTTGACCTTGTCCTTGAAATCTATACTAAATTGTCTTCAATTTGGTATATAGAGCTCTGAGTTCGAACAAGCATGCGTATTTGAAGGATCTCGAAACTATACCTTGAGGCTTTAACGGGAGAACTCCTAGTTAGGTAAATGAAGTTTATTATTTAGTTATAGTTTTGATACCATAGTTGGGGGCCAGGGATTCCAACTATAAAGATAACTGGATGTCCATGTTGTATGCTTGTTTTCAAGAAAAACTAAGTTTTTAATTAATGGAATGCGATGTATTTATGATTGATGTGTGTTTGTTCCTATGCGCGCTCATTTTCAAGATAAACGATGTTTTAACTAATGGGATGCGGCGTATTTATTATTGATGTTGATGATGATATTGAAATTGAGATGTTATTGATATGTTAGTGATGTTTAAATGATATAAGGATGATGTTGTTGATGATGTACAAATGAGGTAATGTGTTGAAAATGAGATGCGTTTGATATGTATGATGATGATATTGAGATGATGTGATGTGGATGTTGATAATGACATTGAAGAGAGATAATGTTGATTTGAACAATGTCATTGTGTGAAGTGGAAATACTTGGATACCCATGGGGGTGTATGACGGGTTACCCTTACAAGGAAGGATTTTTT
>QARZ01040032.1:8889-25794 GCA_013407115.1 Glycine latifolia | reverse complement strand
TGTTTAAATAAGTACGTATGGGGAAGTTTTATGGTAAAGATAATTTACGTATTACTTGTGTTTAAATAAGTATGTATAGGGAGGTTTATGCTAAATATAGTGTAAGTGTTGTTTGTGTTTGAAAAAGTGTTTGAATGTTCATGTGTTGTTGAGTGTTTCCATGAATCTCTATGAAATTCCATGTGTTGCTGAGTGTTTCTATAAACCTTTGTATATGAATAATATGTTGAGATTCTGTACATGAATATAAACTGAGTTCTGTACTTGATTAATGTTGAGTTTCTGAGTAAAGCCCATGAGACAGTAATTGAGAAGTGGTGTTATTTTGATATTTTCCCTGGCGGGGGTTAATCCGTGTTATTTTGATATTTTACCTGGCGGGGGTTAATCCATGTTATTTTGTTATTTTGCCTGGCGGGGGTTAATCCGTGTTATTTGATATTTTGCCTGGCGGGGGTTAATCCGTGTTATTTTGTTATTTGCCTGGCGGGGGTTAATCCGTGTTATTTTGATATTTTTCCTGGCGGGGGTTAATCCGTGTTATTTTGTTATTTTGCCTGGCGAGGGTTAATCCGTGTTATTTGATATTTTGCCTGCGGGGGTTAATCCGTGTTATTTTGTTATTTTGCCCGGCGGGGGTTAATCCGTGTTATTTTGTTATTTTGCCCGGTGGGGGTTAATCCGTGTTATTTTGTTATTTTGCCTGGCGGGGGTTAATCTGTGTTATTTTGATATTTGCCTGGCGGGGGTTAATCCGTGTTATTTTGATATTTGCCTGGCGGGGGTTAATTCGTGTTATTTTGTTATTTTGCCTGGCGGGGGTTAATCCGTGTTATTTTGATATTTGCTTTATTATTTTGTCTGGCGGGGGTTAATCCATGTTATTTTGATATTTTCCTGGCGGGGGTTAATCCGTGTTATTTTGATATTTTGCCTAGCGGGGGCTAGACCGTGCTAAAATAAAAAGAGAATCATGCATCATCTAATTTTTGAGGATGTTGTTATGACTATTTGTACATTGTATGTATTCTGTTGTTTAAATTATGTTTATCATAAACTTACCCTGTGCTTTGTGTCTGTGATTGACACCTGCCATGACCTCGATTTTATTCGGGCGAGTAGATAAACAGTAAAGAGAGACTATTAGCCATCTACAAGAAGAAGATTTTGTTTGAAGAAGTGTTATTTGAAGATGTTGTGTTTGAAGATGTATTTCCTTGTTACAAAGTGTTTCAATGGTTTGTACTATGTAAAGGATTTGATAACAGTCTGTATTTTATTGTACATCAAATTTACAAATATCAATTACCGAGGAAAACTTTTTTGTACTATTACGTTAATTCAGAATTTTAAATATTACTCAATGATGGAAATCTTTTTGAATAATAGTTATTAGTAAATTTAGTTCAATATTTTTAAGCAAGTTGAAAAGAATTTTCATAAAAAATCAATAAATGTGAGATGGTAAATTGAGGCGTTACAATGATCACAAAGTGCAAAGTGAGAAAGTAGTCAAGTTTAGAATTAAGAATGTACCAAGGTGATAGAAATCTCTCAAAGGGCAACACTCAACCTTATATAATGTGTATGATTTTGTGTTTACACTCAAACACCACATGTAACTAGCACATCCAAGTATTGACAAGACTCTAATTCATTCAACTTGAAATACACATGCATCAAAAGATCAAAAGGACTTTATTAGCTTGTAATGAATGGCTTAGGTAAAGGTGGATAAGAAAAGGATATTTAGGCTAAAACTAAGAGAGAAGAGGGGCAATGGGGAGCAAGCCAACAAGTTAAAAGAGGGGTAGAAACAAAGAAATGAGATTTAAAGGAATTTACAAGGATGAAAATCAACTATAACAACTTTTATTGCATTTTCTTTTTCTTTGCTTTTCTTTTTCCTTGTTTATGCATTTTTTTTTCTTTGAACGTTTGCTTTGTAAACTATTTCTTTTCTTTTCTATTCTTTTCTCATCATCATTTTTTTCAAATCAAAACAAAAGCAAATAAAAATACCCCACACTTGTTTGAAACCCACTCCCAAAACAATTCCAAAGCCCCTTTCCTCCCTAAAGCTAGGATAACATGGTTTTTCATTTTTTAGTTTGCAATGAGCTATATAAGAAAGAAAAGGCTAAAGGCTCAAAAAAGGGTGACAATGGATATCAACACAAGGATAGGTTTATTTGGCTAGTGGCTAAAAGAAAGAAGGCCTAAATCACCTCAATCAAAGCATGTACAACAAGGAATGTCAAAAGAAGCAAGGCAAAACATAGAGTAATCTAGCACAAGGGTGAATTCACACATGAAAGAACATATCCACAAAGGCTCAAAAACTCACAAGGCATAATTCTATCACACATGATTCATCTTAAATTCTATTTCTCAAACCTACTTATCACTTCAACAATTGCAACAATGATTCAGATCAAGCATGAAACTTCTCAATCCAACCAATTTTTTTAACATTTCTCACAATTTATGCAAGTTAGAAATCCTATGAAAAACATGAAAAAATGCCTAAATTCAATAAAAACAGCAACAAAAACAGAAACAACAACATAAACAGACAGAAAATAGAAAGATACAGACTCAAACTAAAATAGATAGATAAACAAAAAATAGAATGTAAAAACATAAACTGAAACGTAAGCAGAAAACAGAAAATAGACAATAACCAGAAAATAGATTTTTGAAATCCTTCCCCCCCACTTGAAATGCACATTGTCCTTAATGTAAGCATGAAAAGAAATGCAAACAAAGAGACAACAAATAAAAGAAGGGAAAAGGAAACTCCCGAAATGTCATTCAAGATGCTTCATCACACAAAATTGGCAAGACCAAAGAGATGTCCGCCACAAGCTCCTCCTCCACTTGAGGGCTCTCATGAAATACTTTGAGTTGGTGACCATTGACCTTGAAGACTTTGCCGGTAACTTCATTTTTAATCTCAACTGCGCCATGGGGAAAAACATTAGTAATAACAAAAGGTCCATCCCATCTAGATTGAAGTTTACCGGAAATAAGCTTAAGGCGAGAATTAAACAAAAGCACTTTTTGGCCACTATGGAACTCGTTTCTAAGAATCCTAGAGTCATGAAATCTCTTCACTCTCTCTTTGTAAATCTTGGAATTCTCATAGGCTTCTAAGCGGATCTCTTCAAGTTCTTGCAACGGAAGCTTTCTTTCCATACCTGCTTCATCAAATGCCATGTTACAACTCTCACCGCCCAATAAGCATGGTGCTCAATCTCCAATGGTAGGTGGCATGCCTTACCAAAAACCACCCTATAGGGAGACATCCCCAAAGGTGTCTGGTAAGCAGTCTTGTGAGCCCATAAAGCATCCTCAAGCAGCTTGCTCCAATCCTTCCTGTTTGGTTGCACCACCTTCTGTAACACTTGCTTGATCTCTCTATTAAAACCTCTACTTGCCCATTAGTTTAGGGATGATAAGCTGTAGCAACTCTATGCACAACCCTATACTTCTGAAGCAAGGATGCCAATGACCGGTTACAGAAATGGCTCCCCTGGTCACTGATAATGGCTATAGGCACACCAAATCTGCAGAAAATGTTGGATCTCACAAAATCCACAATAACTTTAGAATCATTAGTTCTGGTGGCCTTAGCCTCAACCCATCTAGAAACATAATCAATAGCAAGCAAAATATATGAAAAACCATGAGAAACAGGAAATGGACCCATAAAATCAATACCCCAGACATCAAAAATCTCACAAAAAATAATGGGTTGCTGAGGCATCTCATGTCTATGTGTAATGGTTCCTCCTACTCTCTGACACTACTCACAAGTGGTGGTAAAGTGATGAACATCTCTCAATAGGGTGGGTCAAAAGAACCCACAGTCTAATACCCTCCTAGCAGTCCTCTGAGGACCAAAATGACCTCCGATAGGTGTGCCATGACAAAACTGAAGAATAGACTGAATCTCATGATCAGGCACACACCTTCGGATCACTTGGTCACTACCAGATTTCCACAAATAAGGATCATCCCAAAAATAATATTTAGCATCACTCGTAAGTTTATCTATTTGGGACCTAGATGCATGAGGTGGAACAACAAATGCAATAATGAAATTAACAATGTCAGCAAATCAAGGTGTGACATGTGATGACTGCAAATGCATCAAATGCTCATCAGGGAAATTATCATGAATGGGAAAAGACTCAAGAGGTCCTTCAATCTTGCTCAAGTGATCAGCAACCAAGTTTTCTGCACCGCTTCTGTCCTTAATCTCGAGGTTAAACTCCTGAAGAAGAAGCATCCACCTGATCAATCTAGGTTTAGCATCAGGCTTCTTCAACAGGTACTTCAAAGCTGCATGGTTAGTAAAGACAGTGATATGGGAGCAAAGCAAATAAGATCTAAATTTATCTAAAGCAAAAATAATAGCTAAAAGCTCATTCTCAGTGGTGGTCTAGTTAACTTGGGCTGCATCGAAAGTGCGTGAAACATAAGTAATGACATGGGATAGTTTACCAACTCTCTGTGACAAAATAGCCCGAAGTGAATAATTAGAGGCGTCACACATCAGCTCAAAGGGAAGCTCCCAATTTGGTGGCTGCATGATGGGAGAGGTAGTCAGCTTCTTCCTCAATCCCTCAAATCCCTCTTTGCAAGGCTAGTCAAATGTAAAATCTACATCCTTTTGAAAAAGCTTGGACAATGGCAATGCAATCTTATTGAAATCCTGAATGAATCTCCTATAAAAACCTACATGTCCAAGAAAAGAACGTACTTCCCGCACAGAAGTGGGGTAAGGCAAAGAAGTAATCACATCAATCTTGGCCTTATCGACCTCAAGACCTTTACTAGAGACCAAATGCCTTAAGACTATACCCTCATGCACCATAAAATGGCATTTCTCAAAGTTAAGAACAAGGTTAGTCTTAATACATCGGTCAAGCACTCTAGAGAGACTATCCAAACATGCATCAAAAGATGAACCATAAACAGTGAAATCATCCATAAACACTTCCATGCAACTCTCTAATAAATCAGAAAAGATGCTTACCATACACCTTTGGAAGGTGCCAGGTGCGTTGCATAGGCCAAAAGGCATCCGGGTGTATGCAAATGTGTCAAATAGACAGGTGAATGTGGTCTTGTGTTGATCCTCTGGTGTAATATGAATCTGCATGTAACCAGAAAAACCATCAAGAAAGCAATAATGTGATTTACCTGCCAACCTCTCTAAAACTTGATCAATGAAGGGAAGATGGAAATGGTCCTTGCGAGTGGCCTGGTTGAGTCTCCTGTACTTCAATGCAAACTCGCCAAGTATTGGCCACTCTAGTCGGAATCAGCTCATTATCTTGATTATTCACAACTGTGAGACCCGACTTCTTAGGAACCACTTGGACAGGTGAAACCCAAATGCTATCTGAGATAGGATAGATGATCCCTGCAACTAGTAGCTTTGTCACTTCCTTCTTCACCACATCCAGAATAGTGGTATTCAGCCTCTTCTGTGGCTGCCTCACCGGCCTAGAATCATCCTCCAAAAGTATTCGATGCATGCATATAGAAGGATTAATGCCAGGAAGGTCAGCAAGGGTCCATCCAATGGCCTTTTTGTGGCCTCTCAAAACATGCAACAACTTCTCTTCATGCTCAAGTGACATACTACTAGATATGATGACTGGAAGCTTTTGAGCATCATCTAAATATGCATATTTGAGGTGCTCAGGTAGTGACTTCAGCCCCAAGGAAGGTGGCTGAATGGTGGAAGGCAAGGAAAGACTGGGGGCTGAGGGAAGCGGGATAGTAGGCTCAGAACCTGTATCTGTACCTGCAACACAATTAGAGTGAAGTGTGGATGAAATCTCCGCACAAATACTACATGCAACAACAGAATCATCACAGGTACAATTACAAGAACCAAGATCAAAATTAGAAAAATCAGAAGAATCAGAAAAATCAGAAAGTAAATCAGAAATATCTGCACTATCTACTGCAGCATCAATATATCAAGAAGAAAAATAGAATGCTCCTTTACAAGATGTCTCATGGCTTCAAAAATGTTAAATTGGACAATGTTGTCATCAAACTCCATAGAAAGAGTTCCTGCATGCATATCAATTTTAGTCCTAGCTGTCATCAAGAATGGTCTTCCTAAGATTAATGTGGAACCATGACTAGAAGACTCATTCTCCATGTCCAAAATATAAAAATTCACAGGAAAAATCAAATTATTAACTCGTACCAACACATCTTTAATAAGTCCAAGTGGAAGCGCAACACTCCTGTTGGCCAAGTGAATGAAAACACCAGTGGGTTTCAATTCACCAAGGTGTAGTGATCTGTAAACTGATGTGGGCATGACATTAATGGAGGCTCCAAGATCACACAAGGCATCTGCAAAAGTAATATCTCCAATGGTGCATGGAACAACGAAAGTACCAGGATCCTTGCACTTCTGTGGCAAGGTGGATAGTGGCATGAAATCAACAGTCTTGCCCTGTATGAGTGCAGATACATTCCTGCCCATCTTCACTTGCTCATCTCCCTTCAGCTTCCTCTTATGAGCGCATAAATCCTTCAAAAACTTTACATATTTCAGAATCTGTTTGATGGCATCCAATAGGGGAATGTTGACTTCAGCCCTCCTGAAAATATCAAGCAAATCAGAATCAAATTCCACTTTCTTTGCAGAAATAGATCTAGAAGGAAAAGGTAGAGGAATTAAAGGAGTATGCTTTGGTGCAGAATCTGATTTCGCGCCAACAACTGTTGAATCTGAAAGCTCCTTACCACTCCTCAAGGTAATGACATTCACACTCTTTGGATTAATCACTGGTTGTGCTGGAATGTTGCCAGAACCTTGCTGCTGCATCTGGTTGACAGTTGTAGCTAACTGTCCAATCTGAGTCTGGAGGTCTTGGATGGTAGCACTGACATTCTGTTGAAACTGAAGGTTGGTGGTGGCCATTTGCTTCATCAAGTCCTCCAAAGAAGGTACAGAACTGGTCTGCACAGGTTGTGCAGGTGTAGGTGCAGGTGCAAGTTGCTGGAACTGTGGCTGTTGTCTGAATGGGGGAGGTTGGTATTTGGTGGTGGTAGGCTAGAAGTGCTGCTGTGGAGGTCTGAAGGGCTGCTGCTGTTGTGGTGGACTAGGACCATACCTCAAATTCAGATGATCTCGCCAACCAGGATTATAAGTGCTGGAGTAAGGATTATACTGCTGTTGAGGTCTAAATGGTTGTCCGGGTTGCATGGCAGAAACTTCAGCAGCTTGTTTTGTCTCTTGAAGAGTGGGACATGCATCTGTTGGATGATCAGGCACACAGCAGATACCACAAAGTCTTGGTTGGTTGGCTGCCATCACATTCTGTTGTTGACCAATAGCAAGCTGCCTCACAAGGGATGTCAACTTTGTCAATTTGTTCTCCAACCTCTGGTTATCAGCAACCATAGAAACAAAAACTTCATTTGCAGGCTTGGATGTAGCAACATTGATTTGAGTACCAAATTGTTGATAATTGGCTGCCATGTTAGAAATCAACTGCCTGGTAGCAAGAGGGGTATTGTCCATCAAAGCGCCTCCACTAGCTGCATCTATCATACTCCTGTCCATCAACATCAAACCTTCATAAAAATATTGAATTAATAATTGCTCACTGATTTGATGGTGAGGGCATGTAGCACACAACTTGTTGAATCTCTCCCAGTACTCATACAATGTCTTCCCAACTAGTTGTCTTATACCATAAATCTCCTTCCGGATGGATGTTGTTCTGGATGCTGGAAAGAATTTCTCCAGAAATCTTCTCTTCATATCTGTCCAAGTGTTGATAGGATCTGGTTGAAGGTACAACCAGTCCTTGGCCACACCATCTAGTGAAAAAGGAAATGCCTTCATCTTGACATAATCTTCATGAATGTCATGTGGTTGCATGGTGGAACACATTACATGAAATTCCTTAAGATGCTTGTGTGGATCTTCACCTGTAAGACCATGAAACTTTGGAAGCAAATGGATCAGTCCAGATTTTAGCTCATAACTGACCTCAGTCTCAGGATATTTAATACATCAAGGTTGGTAAACAACATCACTATATATGCTGAAATGAAATAGAAATTGAAAAACTGCCCTAATAATAACAGTGAATGTCTAAAAATCATGATTGATTTTTGTGATTTTTTTGGTGATTTTTAAAAATATGAAAATAGAAAATCGCCTCAAAAATGGCCTAAATGAAATTCTTGTAAAATTTCAGTCCATTCTGAGATTGTTTGCTGTGAAATTACCAGAATGCCCCTGCGACAATTGCAAAAACTGGTCCAAAACTCCTACTTAGGGGTTGCTTTTGTTTAAAATGGGGGATAAACTTTGGAAAACAAATCGCAAAGCAAAACTGCACAAGTTTGAAAAATTTTGGACAGCAAAATGACACTACAAACACAACTACACTACACAAATTCTCATCCTACTACTACTCTGTTTTTGCTCTGTTTTTCTCTATTTTTTGACAGCAAACATGAAACTACATCATCATCACTTCATAATGAACGAGAACAATCATGCAATTATGTAACAAAGTGCGGTTGTGCAGCAAAATGTAAATATGCAGTGAATGTAACTCTTTATATATATATATATATATATATATATATATATATATATATTACTACTATGAACTAATTACAGTGAATTAAAGCTAGCACACAATGAACCGTGTCCCCAGCAACGATGCCAGTTTTGATAAGCGTTTGTCGTATTGTTTCAAAACAATTAAACTATGTTAATTCTGTAGCACAGGATTAACCTAGGTCGACTCAATCAATATGTTTCCAACTTCAATTCACTAGTAAATAATAGGGGGATTTTTGTCGAACAGTTTGCATGCGCTAAATAAAAATTGCAAAAACACAAACTACGATTAAAGATCAATGCAAAAACTAACAGAATTGATAACAAGTAATGTAAAACAGATTAAAGAACATCAATCCAATTCACCAAACCAAGCTATTCGAATCATCATCGTTCTCAGAAATTTATCCTATTGTGAAAGTTCATTCAATTTCATTAGAAGCAGTTCAATCGAATTAACCCCTAAATTAATTGAAACCACAACCCTAATTGAAATATCATCCAATTAATCTGTGATTTATATTCGAAATTAGGAAATGAATCCATAACCTAATCCGCTTTCAATCCTAAATGCATTCATAATCATGAAAACAAAATAGCAATTGAAGAAGAAAGTGAACATTCACACCAAATTCGAAATACCAAACCAGAACTCAAATTCTTCTCTTGCTTGGGTTGGATCCTTGGATTGATTGATTATTTAGCCTTCCATGATCATCATCAATGAAAGCCCCATGAAATAAGTGCACGAAAATGGAAGAAGGGAAAACGAAAATGAAGAACAATGAAGAACAAGGAAGAACAATTGAGAGAAAATAAGAGAAAGAGTTTTGATTCTAAAAACTTAAAAAGAGGAATGTAAAACTATTTTTGCAAATGAAATGTAATGTGTTAATTCCTCCTAATGTCACTAACATATAGTGACTAAGTCTGAAGGAAAGAATGGGCCATGAACAACCCATCAATTCTAATTATTTATGCTATTTACACCAATAAAAATCCAATTCCCAGCCCAAAATACAAGTGCAGTGGTTCTGACTTCAAAGCCTAAAATGACACTCCAAATGGTAGAATTGGTCTCTTCTTATTTCTAGTAAACTTGTAGATCTTTTCGTTATCTTTCCATGGGCAACAAGAACAATCAATTCGGAGTTCTGTAGAGCTCTGTAGGTCCTGTACAAGGCAGATACATCAAGAGAAGTCAAATAAGCTAAGAATGATAGAAAAATATTTAACTAAAGGCACTCCATCAAATGCAGGTTTATTTGCTTGGCAACCATCTGATATGTGGGGCATTGATCCTAGTATCATATGCAACAAGATGGCAATATGTCCACAAGCTAAGCTAGTAGCTCAGAAGAAGCGGAATATGGGAGAAGAGAGATGAATGGTAGTAAAGGAAGAGGTAGACAAATTGCTTAAGGATAATTTCATCAAATAAGTTAGGTATTCTACTTGGCTTACCAATGTTGTCATGGTTAAAAAGGCCATTGGCAAATGGCGTATGTGTACAGATTTCATTGATCTTAACAAGGCAAGCCCAAAAGATGGATACCCATTGCCTAGCATTGGCAGGTTGGTCGACGGTGCGTCCGGTTTCTAAATCCTGAGTTTCCTGGATGCATACTCTGGGTATAACCAGATTAGGATGCACCCCCCTGATGAAGAAAAAATGGAATTTATTACTAAAGATGCCAACCATTGCTATAGAGTCATGCCTTTTGGTCTCAAGAATGCAGGGGCCACATATCAACGACTTATGGATAGCGTTTTTAGAAAACAGATTGGACGCAATGTCAAGGTCTACGTAGATGACATGGTTGTCAAATCTCAAAGCATAGTTCAACATGTGGCGAATTTGGAAGAAGTCTTTGCAGAAGTTCAAAAGTATGATATGCGGCTCAACCCTGAAAAGTGAACATTCGGGGTAGGGGTGGAAAATTCCTTGGTTTTATGATTACACACAGAGGGATAGAAGCTGACCCAGACAAATGTTTAGCTATCCTACAGACGCATAGCCCGACAAATTTCAATGAAGTTCAAAGACTGAACGGTAGACTGGCGGCTCTATCACGATTCCTCCCAAAGCTTGCCGAGAAGGCAAAGTCTTTCTACAGGTTACTCAACAAGACTAAACCATTCCTTTGGAATGAAGCCTATGAACAGGTCTTTGAACCATTTAAGAAGACAATTGCTGCACCACCAGTCTTGAGTCGACCTAGACTAGAAGCACCTTTGCTTATGTATCTTTCAATTGCGGACAAAGCTGTTAGCTTAGCACTTGTCCAAGAAGAAGGGAAGCACCAACTTCCTATCTCTTTCACTAGTCGCCTGCTACATGATGCCAAGAAGAGATATCAAATGATTGAGAAGATTGCCTTGGCACTTGTCACCTTGGCTAGACACCTCCGACCTTACTTCCAAAGTCACCAGGTAATAGTAAAAACTAATTATCCTATTAAGCAGTTACTATGGAAACCAGAGTTGGCAGGCAGGATGGTAGCATGGTCAGTTGAACTATCAAAGTTCGACCTACAATATGAACCCCGCGGCCTTATGAAGACGCAATTCATGGTAGACTTCTTAGTAGAGTTTGTAGGGGATGAAAACTCCACCCTAGACTGGTGGAACCTTTATGTGGACGGAGAGTCCAATGTGAGGGGAAGTGGAGTAGGAATTATTCTTGAGGGTCCTGGAAACATTACACTGGAACAACCTCAAGTTTAACTTTAAAACTTCAAACAACCAAGCCAAGTATGAAGCACTGATTGCAGGACTTAGGCTTGTGAAAGAAGTTGGGGCAAAGTATCTGAGGTGCTACTCTGACTCGCAACTCGTTCAGGGACAGGTCACCGACAAGTTTTAGACCAAAGAAACTCTACTCCTCCAATACTACCATATAGTCAAGAAACTCATTGACAGCTTCAAATGTTTTGAGATGTATCATATACTGCAAGAGAGTAATGCTAGGGATGACCTGCTCTCCAAGCTGGCCAGGACTAAGAAAATCGGGCATCTCAAAATCATTATCCAGGAGACAATCCAAAATCCCACCATTAACACCCCAAAGGTAATGGCGATTGAGCAGAGGAACCTAACTAGATGACCCCTTACAGAAAATTTTTCACTAAAGGGACACTGCCAGCAGATTAGAATGAAGCCCGATGACTGAAGAGGAAAGCCAGCTATTACGTCATCCTTGATGGCGAACTATTTAAAAGAGGACTGATTGCGCCTCTACTTAAATGTCTGGACAACCAACAAGCAGAATATGTCCTGAGGGAACTTCATGAAAGGATCTGCAGTCTTCATATAAGAAGGCGCTCCTTTTCCATCAAGGTAGTCCGAGCAGGATACTACTGGCCAACACTCAGGACAGACGCTTTCGAATTCATCTAGAAGTGCAAAAGGTGTTAGGAGTTTGCGAACATCCCTTGGATTCCCCCTGACAACCTTCATACTATTACTTCTCCATGGCCATTTGCAATGTGGGGAATGGACATTTTGGGACCACTTCCCAAAGCCCCGGGGATGGTCAAGTTCTTACTAGTGGCTATCGACTACTTCACCAAGCGGATTGAAGCAAAGCCATTACGACAAATAACTGCCAGTGAAGTTGAAATCTTCACTTGGAAATATCTTATATGCAGGTATGGTCTACCTTATGATATCTACACAATTCAAGGCACAAACCTACGAAGACTTTCTTACGTGATTGGGAATCAAACACTTGGTCACTTTTGTCGGGCAACCACAGAAAAAATGGTCAAGTAGATGCTGCCAATCAAGTCATCCTTCGAGCCTTACGAACTAGACTTGACAAGTCTAAAGGCCTATGGAAGGAAGAACTCTCTAGAATTTTGTGGGCTTATCATTGCTCACCGCAGCCAACTACTCGTGAAACTCTTTTCTGATTGACTTATGGCACTGATGCCATGATTCCTGTCGAGGTAGGGGAGACATTAGTACGAAGGATGTTGTTTCAGGAACAACATAATGAGGAGAACATGCGGGTTGAGTTAGAAACCACTGAGGAAGTCAGGGACTTGGTCAGAATCAAAGAAGAAGCTATAAAATGTCAAAGGGCAAGAAGATATAACACCAAGGTTCAACCAATAACCTTTCAGCCAGGTGACTTAGTCTGGGGTGTTCGAGGTGAAGCTAGAAAGGATCCTCGCACAAGCAAGCTTAGACCAAACTGGGAAGGCCCGTTCAGAGTTGTGACCAACCTGGACAACGACGCCTACAAACTACTAGAACTCGGCGGTAAAGATATTCCAAGGACTTGGAATGCTACCCACTTGAAGTTCTACTACAGCTGAAGAATTGAAGGCCGGATGGTGTACTTTTTTCTTATTCAAGTCTTTTTCCCACTGGGTTTTGGCTTGAAAGGTTTTAATGAGGCCCATCCAAGGAATAATAAAGGGAATATGTACATTGATTGCAACATTAATAAAACATATTTTCTCTTTTCTTTTTACTTATATCCACCTTGCAGGAACATAATTTATTTCTAGGAAATATCACCTAATCGATATCCCAGGTCTGACCTTGACAAAAACCCGAGATAATGTCTTGGTACTACTTGTCAAAATATGCCCTTGACAAGCTTTATTAAAAATCCAGGACAGACACGTCCTTGGTAATTTATCGGTTCGTAAATCTAAACTACAATGAACCATCAGGGTTCGTAAGTCTAAAGCTTTGGTTGACCTCACAAAATTCCAAGGTTCGTTCTTGGCATTGTACAATGTCGTAAAACTAAACTACGCCAAACCATCAGGGTTCCTAAGTCTAAAGCTTTGGTCGACCTCACTATTTATGGGTTCATAAAACCAAACTACGCTGAACCATCAAGGTTCCTAAGTCTAAAGCTCTGGTTGACTAACATTATTTATGGGTTTGTAAATCCGAACTACGCTGAATCGTCAGGGTTTCCTAAGTCTAAAGGTTTGGTCAACCTTACATTATTTACGGGTTCGTAAATCCAAACTATGCTGAACCGTCAGGGTTCCTAAGTCTAAAGCTTTGGTCAACCTTACACTATTTACATGTTTGTAAATCCAAGCTACGGTAAACCATCAAGGTTCATAAATCCTAAAGTCTTGGTCGACCTCTAAAAATCCAGGGCAGACGCGTCGCTAGTAAATTCCCGATGAACATGGGATCCAAGGAAAACTTTTGGCAATTTACGGGTTCACAAATTCAAGATCATACTCTGGTGAATCTCGACAAAATCCATCTTGGACAACTCCACTGGTACCAAACTTGACAAATATGAGGTACAACTGTGTTTACCCTCGGCATATGTTACTGTTGCTATACTTCTTCCTTGCAGGAATATAAGTTATCAGGAACATAAAAACCCAAGATACACACTTGGTACACAAAATCCAGGGTCCGTCCTTGGTCATTAAAACCTAAGATAAATTCTTTGGATAAAGCTCAAGACTAGCTCTTGATGATTTACAGAATTCAAGGTCTACCCTTGATCAGCACGATTATCAACAATTCTTGGTAACTCGTGACTCTGAAATAAATCTTGAGGTCTATCGATGGTCAACCTCGTAATCACCAAATTATCCATTGCGGAAGCACAAGGTAGTTAAAGCTTGATTTTCATGATTTCAGTGCTCATAATTTCTATCTATGCAGGAATATGAGCTATGCAAAAACCCAAGGAAGCATATTTGGTATATTAAAGTCCAAGGTCCCCTTTGGCACGCTAAGCCCAAGAAAGTATTCTTGGTACTCTTACATCTATGGATCCCCGACATAGTGGACCATAGAATTACTTGTTTTGCAGGAACAGGTTGTCAAGGTCTACCCTTGACATTTCAAACCCAAGGAAATTCTCTTGGTATTATCATTTAATTGGAACTTATACAAGCAGTACTACCTACTCAGATATTTGCAAAATAGTAGTCCAAGACAATTGTCCAAGGTCCACCCTTAACAAATTAAACCTAAGACAAGCTCTTGGTAAACATGCTTATTTGGAATCTTAAATGCTTATGATGAAAATGCACAAGTCAAATTGCTTACATTCATCAAATCTTTATAGAATTAAAGGCAGTATGAAAGGGTGAAGACAAAGAAGAAATTGGAGAAATAAGGAAAGATTTTCATTAAGTTGAAATTGGCATTTTATGGCCTTTGTGGCCCGAGATGTAAGGTTTCAGGTGTCCACGTGGCACTTTAATGTTATAATGTTGTAATTACATAGTAGTTATAATAATAACTATAATGACCCTGTGACTAATCCGGGTTCGTGTGACCGGGGTGCCATACAGGGGTGTAAATTGGAACTAGGATAAAGGGGGGGAGGTGCAAATTAGAACTCGGATAAGGGAGGGTGTAAATAGAACCCTTTCAAAGTCGAGATCATGTTGAGTATGTTAGTATTAATAAGGAGGCCGGGTTAGTGCGTGACCGGGTTATCGCTTATGTACGGGGTGTATATATTGCACTTCTTGGAATAAGCACTGTAAAGAAAGGAACCCGGACAAAGAAGGAAAGTGTGACGAGCTCATGTATTCTTTCCTTCAAATTACCGGGTTAGTAATCTCGAATGATCTCAGACGAGGGCAGAACCTTGGACTTGAGAAGCGCCAAGGTAGAAGCCCGAGTGAGGTCTGATAAGGTCGAATGAGGTCGGACGAGGGCAAAACCTTTGATTTGTGGAGTGCCAAGGCAGGAACCCAGACGAGGTCGGACAAGGACAAACCTCAGAGTTTATAAAGTGCAAAGGACGGGCTCCAACGTTATGCGATCGATTACTTAAGCATTTGTAATCAATTAAAATGCCCTGTACTTACTCGATACCGTGCACATGCACAAGGGTATCCGGGTTACTAATGGCGAGTTGCCCAAGGTAGGACCCCAGACAAGGTTGTTTGGGCCGTGCATATTCTATTGTTATTAAACCAACCCGGCAGTGTAGTAAAAATATGGAGACCCCGATAGTCCTACGTAAAATAAGTAAAAGATATTTAACTCGCCAACCCGGTAGTTGGTGCTTTTACAAGCTTACCCTATGCACGCGATCCACATTGACCACCAGGTCACTTAAATGACACGTGTAGACTTAAGTGACGTATGTGACATGCGTTAACTCACTGGGTATATAAATAATGTGCGTGTGGATCATTTCCTTACATGACTCATTTCTCTTACTAACTCTTTGCCAAAGATGCTCTTTCTTTCTTTATCTGTTTCCTCAATTGACAAACGAGAGAAAGCTTTGAGTCTAGAGGAGAGAAGGTGATTTTAAGGCGTTCAAGCTTGGGAAAAGCTATTCGCTAGTTTTGTTAACAATTTAGAAGTAAGAAACACAGGTAAAACCTTAAAACCTAACTGTTATGGATTTTTGGTTAGGTTATGTTTGGCCCTTTTGGCAGTCTGCATGTCACCGGTGGGTGACTAGTTCTTGTAACCTGGAAAAGTATAGAGTTCCTCTACATGCAATGGTTGAGAACCGCTTTTAATTACTTGCATGCATGTATGTAGGGAGCGATGTTGAGGATAATGGTCGAAACCGCGAGGCCGAGAGAACCAATGCAAAGCTTAGAACAGGTAATCTCTCTGTTCTTGGGAGTTCTTCCCCTCGACGGTGTTCCAGCATACTCCAAGGGAGTAATGGTTATTGTATGTCATGATGCATGTATTGAAATTGTGTGTTACTACTTTTGATTGAGAACATGTATATGATTTGCACTGTGATGATATGTTGTGATGTGTGAGAATTCTCTGGCCAGTAGAATGGACAAATATGGACTTCCCTTGGAGCCAAAGTGATGTGGAACAACTCTAAGTGGTCAATTAGTATATATGAAAACCTTGAGAGAGAATGCCCATTAAGTTGGATGAACCTCTCTTGGAAGAGCCATATACGTCCACGCAGAACTCGGAGGGAATGTGCCCATTAAGTTGGATGATCTTCTCTTGTATATCTGTATGATTATATACATGTGATGTATTTATGAAAGCTAGGATGACTAGCTTGTGTAATGCCTGTTTTGATGCTATGTCTCGTGGAAATAAACCCGGGGAAGGAGAGGCCTTCCAAAACCCAGAGTTTTCTAAGATTATTATCTCACCCTGGTTGGGGATTATATGTGTTTGCAGGTGATAAGCACAGGGAGGAAGGCGGATCCCGGGTAGCAAGGCAGTCCGAGGGTTTTCGGACCAGAAGTCGAGCTGGGACGGGTTCCATGTGAACCTTTGTTTATTTGGGGCATTTATATATATATATATATATATATATATATATATATATATAT
>QARZ01040031.1:10249-48805 GCA_013407115.1 Glycine latifolia | reverse complement strand
AGTGAAACAAGCTTTTCTAAGAATCTTATGTAATCGATTACAAGAAATGGTAATCGATTAAAGCAGTGAAGCATTATTTTCTTTTGGCACTATGTAATCAATTACAAGCAAAGATAATTGATTAAATTGTTCTTCAAAGCTTTTCCAGATTTAAAAACAAAGCAGATAATTGATTAAACTGTAGTGTAATCAATTAAACCAGTGATATTTGCATTTTTCCAAAAACATTGCCTATTGAGTTCTTTTTCAAAAATTGGTTTAATTCTTTGATGAAAACATTTAAGCATATAAATGATTAAGTGCATGCAATGCAAGGATCAACAGATTGGCCTCTTTATACACTTCATTTGAATTACATTCTTCCCAGGCATGTGAAAAGCTCAAAACAATCTTCCAAGTCCTAAGCTTCAAACTTCAAGTTTCTCCCCCTCTATCCAACAATGATAACATTGTTGATGTTTTTCATGAAATGCATGATGAGGCTCAAAAGCTAGCAAAAGCAAATAGTAAGCTGAAAGGAGATCTAAGATGGCACATCACCAAACTTGCAAAAATGCAAAGTGAACTTTGTAAATTGAAAGAAGAAAATGAAAATTTTCTTTCAATTTACATGGCAAATGGTTATACATGTTCTTCTTCCTCTTCTAAGGTAGAAAAAATGCAAATTGTTACAAGATGAGTTTGATGCTTTTAAAAGAAGTCAAGGAGAAAAGTATATGCTACTACTTTTAGAAAATAACTATTTGGTTGATTTTTTGAGAAGACTTTATAGAGGAAAATGCAACTTGGCTGAAATGTTAAGTGTGCAAAAATATGCTGGAGATACTTCTAGTTTGGGATACAAACATGATTCAAAATATAGTGGAAAAACCAAATTTGTACCACCAAAACAGAAGCATCAAAAGAGCTTTTATAAATCGAAGTTTAATCAAAATGCTTACTTTGAAAGACCATCAAGAGCTATAACTTGTAACTATTGCATGAGGAAAAGGACACAAATCTTTTAAATGCCATGCTAGGAAATATTATGTGCCTAATGGAGAATGTGTATGGGTGCAAAAGAAAAAGAAAATAGCTAACCCCTTTGGACCCAACCTCAATTGGGTACCTTTCCTTGTTACTTGATTTGAATTTTGCAGGTGTGTCTAAGAGCAAAATCATCACTATGGTATCTTGATAGTGGCTGCTCTAGGCACATGACAGGTGATATTTCCATGCTTACAAATGTTATACTAAAAGATGGAGGATTTGTCACCTAATGCGATAATAACAAAGGGAAGATAATTGAAGAAGGAAACATAGGAGACAGCCTCAAAACAATGATCAGAAATGTGTTGTATGTTGATGGCTTGAAACATAATCTTCTAAGCATAAGCCAAGTATGTGACAAAGGGCTCAAAGTTTCCTTCAACAACAATTGTTGTTTGATTTGTGACACTCAAAGTGGTGAAGTTATCCATGTTGGTAAAAGAAAGGGTAACATTTATGTTTTGTCCATTGACCATGCATTGATTCATAAGACTAGCTGCCTTGTAAGTAAAACTGATGAAACTTGGTTATGGCATAAAAGAGCTAGTCATATAAATATGCATCATATGAATAAGCTTGTGAAAAAGGATTTGGTCATAGGCTTACCTAAGCTTAAGTTTGAGAAGGATAAGATATGTGAAGCTTGTCAAAAAGGGAAACAAACAAAGAATTCTTTTCAAAGCAAAAATGTTTCTACTCTAGACCTCTTGAGTTGCTTCATATGGACTTATTTGGTCCTTCAAGAACCATGAGCTTAGGAGGAAATTTCTATGGGATTGTTATTGTAGACGATTACTCAATATACACATGCACTTTATTCATAAGATCTAAGAGTGATGCAGTCACAACGTTTAGAAAGTTAGCCAAGATGATTCAAAATGAAAAAGCTTGCAATATTTTAATTAGAAGCGATCATGGTGGAGAATGAATACTTTGAAAAGTTTTGTGAAGTGTTTGAAATTAATCACAATTTTTCAGCTCCAAGAACACCCCAACAAAATGGTGTTGTGGAGAGGAAAAATAGATCACTTGAGGAAGGTGCAAGAACTCTTCTAAATGAAACAAAATTGCCTAAGCACTTTTGGGCTGATGCTATAAGTACTGTTTGTTATACATTGAATAGGATTCTCATAAGGCCTATTTTGAAGAAAACCCCTTACGAACTATACAAAGGAAGGAAACCAAACATATCTCACTGATGGAGGTCCAAGACAAGCCAAAGGTCTAGAAGGAGAGCTTGAAGCACTTCCTTTGGTGAGCATCAAGCGACCAATGACAAGAGCTAGGACTCAATCACTTCAAGACCATATTCAAGCTAACTTGGGCAAGCATGAAGTTGCACACCAAATCAAGGATGACAATAGCTGGATTTTGATGTCTCAAATCTAATTTAATTCAATAAATTCCAGAACATGTTAGAAGAATTTCAATAAAACAATTGTAAATAGGTTGCTACTGTTTTAATCAATTATTTTAACCTTGTAATCGATTACAACATTTCAGTTACAAACAGGAACAATGCATTACTACTTTAATCGATTAAATGGCCAGTGTAATCGATTATTTCACTTCTTGACTGCTTTAATCGATTACAAGAGCGAATTAATCGATTATTCCAGTCAGAGATTGCAACTGCACATGTTTAGGAAGCCAAAGGTCACATATGGAAAGCTTGCACTTCAAGTTTCATTTAGGATTCATTTCAATTTGCATTTTCCTTGCATTTTAGTGACATTTGGTTTGTAATTTCATGGCCTATATAAGGTGTCAAAACTGAATGTAACTAACTTTGGTTCATTAATACAATTTTTGAAAATTGTTGTGAGAGTTTCTCTCTTGTTCTTGTTCAAGAACTTCTTGAGTCTTATCAATGGCTTCCCAATGCTATTGTGGTGATTCTTCCTAAACTTATTGGAGAGCTTCTCCATAGTTTCTTCACCTTCATCCCTATCCTTTCTTCCATCTTCCATTTTCTACAATTTAAACTTCTAAAACAGCCCCAATTCAAGGAGTGCTGGAAGCTTGTGTGTTCTTGAAGTTTGCTTGAAGATTGAGTTCTATTGCAAGGTAGATTTGGGAAAACTTAATGGCAATGGGTTCATCTGTTACATCATGTGGTATCTAGAGCCTAATCCTTGTAGAATTCTTCTTCAAGTTCAGTTTTAAGATTTCTTCAAAGGTAAAATTCTGCATCAAATCTAAAAACGAAAATCCATTTCAATTCCTTGTTTCTTGTTGTTTTCTTTGGATTCTTGGTGGTGTGGGCTTGTTGTTGTGTTCAGCCACAAAACCTTAGTTTTTTCTTCAAGTGCCATGTGATTTCCTGTTCTTATGCTCTTCATGTTCTTCATGTGTTCTTGATATTTTTCTAATTTTCTAGCTTTGATTCTTGTCAACTTTTGTTTGTAGTGTTTTTGTGTTGTATGACCACTTGTTTTGATTCTACTCTCATGCCTAAACTGAATTGAGTTGTTAGAAGCAAATTTTACAGTTGTTATACATCATATTTTAGTGATTCATTGAAATTCTTTAAGGATTTTTGAACTTGTTCAAAAGAAAAACAAAAGCTGAAAAAAAAATTTGTGAAAAGAACAATCCAAAAGCAAAAGAAAAATACATCAAGTGTACAGCCAAAGACATTATTGATTAGTGGCTGGAAAAAGTGAAAGAAAAATAGAATTTAGAAGAAAATTACAAAATTACAAGTTCCAAAATTTCCTTTGAACAACAAAATCAAGTTAACTTGTATAACATGCAAATTTGATGAAATTTGGCTTCTAGCAATTGAATTCACTTGGCATATCCTCCTTGTGCAGTTTGGTACAGCCATAGTATTTCTTGAGTTGTCTTATTAAATTCCAATTTGAGTTGTGCTTTTCTAAATTTTGCTTTGTTGCTTGTCTCTTAAATTTCCAAGGTTTTGTCTTAGAGTTTCTTGTTCTTTAGACTCTTGAGTCTAGCCTAGAATCATTTCCTATTTTACTATAGTAAAGAGGCTTGAGTTGATTAGAAGTTCTTGCTTAAGAACTATAGAGAGGAATAAGAGTGGAAAAAGGCAAGAGAGAACATTATAGAAAGAGCCTAGATTAAGTGTGCAAACACGAGTGTGAGTGGTGAGAATTTCCTTATATACTTGTCTTTTTGCTAACCATTTTTTTTGAAGGATGAGTTCTAGTGGACGAGAGACTTTGTCACCTAGGACCTCTAGGTTGATGAAAGTTATGACAAAACAAATAAAAGACTTGCAAACTGAAATGGATGCCAAAATTGAGGGGATACAAAGGAAGACCCAAAGAAGGAGTCATCCAATGGGTAGTGTGGATGGAGAGGCTCATAATAGTAGGAGGTTGAGTGAGTATGCTTCTTCTCATGGAGGAAACTATTATGATGAGAGGAGTGAGAGGGAAGATTGGAGAGAAAATAATAGAAGAGAAAATCATAGGAGACACCATCCTAGGAGGAAAAAATAGAGATGATGAAGATTGGAGGGTGAGAAGAGAAGAGAGAGAAGGGAGGAATGGAGGATTGAATGGAGTAAAAATAAAAATTCCAAAATTCCTTGGCAATAATGATCCAGAAGAGTATTTTGAGTGGGAGATGAAAGTAGAACAAATTTTCTCATGCCAACATTTTGAAGAGGAAAGGAAAGTTACTATAGCAACTTTGGAGTTTGGTGGTTGCTTTGATATGGTGGAACCAAATTCAAGTAGATATAGGGAGGATGAGGAGACAAAAAGTAAATTCTTGGGATGACTTGAAGGCATGCTTGAAAGGAAGATTTGTTCAAACTTATTATGCAAGAGAAGTCCATAACAAGCTTCAAAGACATTTCCAAGGTTACAAGAGTGTTGATGAATATTATAAGGAAATGGAATTAATGATGATAAGGGCTGAAATTGTGGAGGTTCATGAAGCAACAATGGCTAGGTTCCTTCATGGCTTGAATAGAGAAATTCAAGATTGTGATAAGCGTTTATCGTGTGGCTTCAAAACAATTTAACTAAGCTAATTCTGTAGCACAGGGTTAACCTAGGTCGACTCAGAGACACGATCAATATGGTTCTAGCTTCAAATCATTGGTAATAATAAGGGAGAATTTTGTCAAACAGTTGGTATGCGCAAAGTAAAACATGCAAGAACACAAACTAAATTTAAAGAACAATGCAAAAATTAACAAGATTATCAAGGAGTAAAGTAAAACAGATTAGAAAGCATCAATCCAATTCACCAACCCAAGCTATTCGAATCATCATCATTCTTATAAGTTGATTCTATCATGAGCATTCATTCAATCTCAATAGAAGCAGTTCAATCGAATTAACCCCTAAATTAATTGAAACCACAAACCCTAATTGAAATATCATCCAATTAATCTGTGATTTATATTCAAAATTAGGCAATGAATCCATAACCTAATCCGCTTTCAATTCTAAACTCATTCATAATCATGAAAACAGAATAGCAATTGAAGAAGAAAGTGAACATTCACACAGAATTCGAAATACTAAACCAGAACTCAAATTCTCCTCTTGCTTGGATTGGATCCTTGGATTGAGTGATTATTTAGCCTTCCATGATGATCACCAAGGAAAGCCCCATGAAGTAAGTGCAGAAAAATGGAAGAATAGCAAAATGGAAATGAAGAAGATGAAGAACAATGAAGAACAAATGAGAGAAAATGAAGAACAAGCTTTTGATTCTAAAAACTAAAGAAAAGAAATAATAAACTTGTTTGTGCAAAATGTAAAGTGCTGTCCAAGTTTCACTAAAGTCACTAATATGTAGTGACAAGGTCTGGAGTTTAAAATGGGCCATAAACAAACCCAACAATTCTAGTTATTTGCTATTTACAACCATAAAATCAAATTCGCAGCCCAAAATTGCAAGTGCAAAGGTTCCGATTTTGAAGCTTAAAATGACGCTCCAATTGACAGAATTGGCCTCGGGCTATTTCTAGCAAACTTGTAGATCTTTTTGTTATCTTTCCAAGGACTCCTAGAATGATCCATTCGGAGTTCTGTAGCACTCTGTAGGCCCTGCACAAGTCAGATATGTCAAGTGAGCAAAAATCCGAAAATACGCAACAATTAGCAATTAAGCCCACTTACTTGCCTAAGACAAAAACTGAATTAGAATAGGAAAATAAAAGTCCAAGAGAAGTCAAATAAGCTAAGAATGATATAAAAAATATTTAACTAAAGGCACTCCATCAATGTGATGGAGCTACATTCATATGCAACAATTGAGGAACTAGTCCACAAAGCTCAAAGGGTGGAGCAACAACTAAAGAGGAGAAAAGCCTCCAAATTCTCAAATGGGGCTGCAACTTCCAGCTGGAAGGACAAGCCTAAAACAGAGGTTCCTCATGAGAAAAATAAAGAAGAAAAGGTGGGGAGCTCAAGCAAAAAAATTGTGGAGCCAACTCCAAGAAGATCAAGCAATATTAAGTGTTTTAAGTGTCTTGGCAAGGGACACATTGCTTCTCAATGTCCTAACAAGAGGACTATGATTTTGCTTAAGGATGGAGGCATAAGGAGTGAGTCTTCAAGTGACTCAAATAGTTCTTCAAGTGAAGAAGAAAAAGAACTCACACTAGTAGAGGCCGAAGAGGGAGATATCTTGATGGTAAGGAGAATGTTGAGCAATTTTTGCCTAGAAAAAGAGGAGACTCAAAGAGAAAATATTTTTCACACAAGGTGCTTGGTAAAAGACAAGGTATGCTCACTTATCATTGATGGTGGGAGCTGCACCAATGTGTCCAGCACAAGACTTGTGGAGAAATTACACATGCCAACCACAAAGCATCCAAAGCCATACAAGCTACAATGGCTTAGTGAAAGTGGGGAAGTAGTGGTAAATTCCCAAGTGCTCATTCCTTTTTCTATTAATAATTATCATGATAATGTTCTTTGTGATATTGTTCCAGTGGAGGCTGGTCATATCCTTCTTGGTAGACCATGGCAATATGATAGAAAAGTGATACACAATGGCATGGAGAACACTTTTGAGTTTGAGCACTTAGGCAAGAAAATTATTTTGAGGTCTTTGACTCCTAGACAAGTGTGTGAGGATCAAATAAAGATGAAAGAAAAAAGGATTGAGGAGTTAAAAAAAATACTGCACCTAAAAAAGAGAAAAAAAGTGAGATGCCAAAGAAAAAAAATAATGAGAAAAAAGGAAAGGAAAAAGAAAATGATAACAAAAAAATTCATGAGATTAAAGAGAGCTTGTTCTTGAGTGAAAAGAAAATTAAGAGAGTGTTATTGGCACAACAACCTCTTTATTATATGCTTCCTAACCCTCTTTGTTTAGATGTTGAAAAGGAAGGTGAAAAAGTGCCCAAAGCTATGCAATCACTTTTGGAAGAATATCAAGATGTTTTTCCAAAGGAAGTGCCTAGTGGCTTGCCTCCATTGAGAGGCATAGAGCATCAAATTGATTTGATTCTAGGTTGTTCACTCCCTAATAGGCCATCTTATAAGACTTCACCAATGGAAGCAAAAGAGATACAAACACAAGTGGAGAAGCTACTTGAAAAAGGGTGGATCCGTGAGAGCATGAGCCCTTGTGCTATGCCTATTATTCTTGTGCCTAAGAAGGAGGGAACTTGGAGAATGTGTATGGATTGTAGGGCAATCAACAACATCACCATAAGGTATAGACATCTCATCCCTAGACTTAATGATCTTTTAGATGAATTGCATGGTGCTACTATTTTCTCTAAAATTGATCTTAAGAGTGGTTATCATCAAATAAGGATGAGGGAAGGGGATGAATGGAAAACAGCTTTCAAAACAAAATTTGGGCTTCATGAGTGGTTAGTTATGCCTTTTAGTTTGACTAATGCACCTAGTACGTTTATGAGACTTATGAATCATTTTCTTAGACACTTTATAGGCAAATTTGTGGTTGTGTACTTTGATGACATTCTTGTTTATAGTGCCAATTTAAATGATCATTTAATGCATGTTAAGAGTGTCTTGGAGGTGCTTAGAAAGGAAACCTTGTATGGAGCAATTGATAAATGTTCTTTTTCCACTTCACAAGTTGTGTTTCTAGGTTTTGTAGTAGGTGCTCAAGGAGTCCAAGTGGATCAAGAGAAATTGAAAGCCATCATAGAGTGGCCAACTCCTACAAGTGTGAAAGATGTTAGAAGTTTTCATGGTTTGGCAAGTTTTTATAGGAGATTTGTCAAGGATTTTAGCACCATTGCTTCTCCTTTGAATGAATTAAATGAGGAAAACCGTGAGCTTCTCTTGGAAGCAAGAGCATGAAATTGCTTTCTAAACATTGAAGGATAAATTGTTTCATGCACCTATTCTTGCATTGCCTAATTTTAATGCTTCCTTTGAATTGGAATGTGATGTATCTAATGTGGGCATTGGGGGGTTTTAATTCAAGATAAACATCCTATTGCTTATTTTAGTGAGAAATTGAAGGGTGCATGTTTGAATTATTCCACTTATGATAAAGAATTGTATGCACTTGTTAGAGTCTTGCAAACTTGGCAACATTATCTTTTACCTAAGGAATTTGTGATACATAGTGATCATGAATCTCTTAAATATTTGAAAAGTCAAGGCAAACTTAAATGAGACATGCTAATTGGGTTGAATTATTGAGCAATTTCCTTATCTAATTAAACACAAGCAAGGAAAGTTGAATGTGGTGGCAGATGCCTTATCAAGAAGGCATTGTTTGATTTCTATGCTTGAAACTAAATTGCTTGGTTTTAATCACATAAAGGAATTGTATGCAAGTGATCATGGCTTCTCTAGTATTTTTGCTTTGTGTGAGAAAAGGGCAGATCAAGGATATTTTAGGCATGATGGTTTCTTGTTCAAGGAAAAGAGATTATGTGTTCCTAAAAGCTCTTTGAGAGAACTTTTCATTAGAGAAGTCATGAGAATAATTTGATGGGGCACTTTGGTGTGGACAAAACTTTGGCTATTTTATATGAACATTTCTTTTGGGCAAAAATGAGGCATGATGTGCATAAGCTTATTTCTCAACGCATTACTTGTCATCAAGATAAATCTAAATTAATGCCTCATGGTTTGTATACACCTTTGCATATTCCTAACTCCCCTTGGGTTGACATTTCTATGGATTTTGTGCTTGGCCTTCCAAGATCCTAGAAGGGAAAAGATTATATCTTTGTTGTTGTTGATAGGTTTTCAAAGATGGCACACTTCATTCCTTGCCACAAGAGTGATGATGCTTGTGAAGTAGCCAATCTTTTCTTCAAGGAAGTGGTGAGACTACATGGATTGCCAAGAAGCATAGTGAGTGATAGAGACATAAAGTTCCTTAGCCACTTTTGAAAAACATTGTGGGGTAAGCTTGGTACAAAACTCTTATTTTCATCAACTTGTCATCCATAAACGGATGGCCAAATCGAGGTGGTTAATAGAACATTGGGACAACTCCTTAGGAGCTACATCAAGGGTAACTTGAGAACTTAGGAGGAGTGTCTACCTCACATTGAGTTTGCTTACAATAGAGTAGTTCACAAGACTACTTCTTTATCTCCTTTTGAAATTATTTATGGCTTTAATCCTTTAATTCCTCTTGATTTATTTCCTTTACCTAAAACTTCTTCTATGGTTAATCATGATGCTTTGTCTAAAGCTTCTTATGTTAGAAAGTTGCATGAACAAGTGAAGGTAAATGTGGAGAGAAAGATGGAACAATATGCAAAGCAAGCCAATAAGCACAAGAAGCAAATGATCTTTAATGAAGGAGATTTAGTGTGGCTTCATTTAAGAAAGGATAGATTTCCTCATGAAAGGAAATCCAAGCTACAACCTAGAGGAGATGGACCTTTCAAGATTCTAGAGAGGATCAACAACAATGCTTACAAACTTGAATTGCCCAGTGAGTATGGTGTGAGTAATACTTTCAATGTTTGTGATCTTTCTTTGTATGATGTAGGTACAAATGAGGAGGCAAACTTGAGGACAAGTTCTTCCCAAGAAGGAGGGGATGATGGAGGTCCAAAACAAGCCAAAGGTCTAGAAGGAGAGCTTGAAGCACTTCCTTTGGTGAGCTTCAAGGGACCAATGACAAGAGCTAGGACTCAAGCACTTCAAGACCATATTCAAGCTAACTTGGGCAAGCATGAAGTTGCACACCAAATCAAGGATGACAAGAGCTGGATTTTGATGTCTCAAATCCAATTTAATTCAATAAATTCCAGCACTTGTTAGAAGAAATTCAATAAAACAATTGTAAATAGGTTGCTACTATTTTAATTGATTATTTTAACCTTGTAATCGATTACAACATTTCAGTTGCAAATAGGAACAATGCATTACTACTTTAATCGATTAAATGGCCAGTGTAATCGATTATTTCAGTTTTTGACTGCTTTAATCGATTACAAGAGCGAATTAATCGATTATTCCAGTCAGAGGTTGCAACGACACATGTTTAGGAAGCCAAAGGTCACATATGGAAAGCTTGCACTTCAAGCTTCATTTAGGCTTCATTTCAATTTGCATTTTCCTTGCATTTTAGTGACATTTGGCTTGTAATTTCGTGGCCTATATAAGGTGCCAAAATTGAATGTAACTAACTTTGGTTCATTAATACAATTTCTGAAAATTGTTGTGAGAGTTTCTCTCTTGTTCTTGTTCAAGAACTTCTTGAGTCTTATCAATGGCTTCCCAATGCTATTGTGGTGATTCTTCCTAGACTTATTGGAGAGCTTCTCCATGGTGTCTTCACCTTCATCCCTATCCTTTCTTCCATCTTCCATTTTCTGCAATTTAAACTTCTAAATCAGCCCCAATTTTAAGGAGTGCTGGAAGCTTGTGTGTTCTTGAAGTTTGCTTGAAGATTGAGTTCTATTGTAAGGTAGATTTGGGAGAGCTTAATGACTATGGGTTCGGTTGTTACAACACTCACTTTAGAGCATTTTGCTACAAGTGTTTTGTATTAAATAATGGAAGATTCTCTTGTCAAATTTGATTCTAAAGCTAATGAAGCAATTTTTCTTTGTTACTCTTTACAAAGTAAAGCTTATAGGATCTTTAATAAAAGAACTTCGTGCGTTGAGGAATCTGTCCATGTCATATGTGATGAGTCTAATCCTTCCAAAGAGAATTTGGCGTGTGATGTTGATGCAGGGCAAAAGGAAGAATTTCTGCAACTTAATGATTTGAATAATAAAGAAAAAGCTTAACCAAATAATGTACTGGAACAGTTAACCACTTTACAAAAGCACAAGGAATGGAGGACAACTAAAGATCTTTCTCTTGACAATATAATAGGGGAAGTATCTAAGGGAGTCTCTACTAGATCCTCTTTAAGAAATCTTTGTTGTACCATGGCTTTCATTTCACAAATTGAACCAAAAAGTATTGATCAAGCTCTGCTGGATAAACATTGGTTAATGGCTATGCATGATGAGTTAAACCAATTTAAAAGAAATGAAGTTTGGGAGTTAGTCCCCAGACCATCAACTCATAAACCTATTGGCACAAAATGGGTTTTTCAAAACAAGTTGGATGAAAGTGTCATCATAGTAAGGAACAAGGCTAGATTGGTTGCTAAAGTATACAACCAAGAGGAAGGCATAAACTATGATGAAACTTATGCTACAATAGCTAGATTAGAAGCCATTAGGTTTTTACTTGCATATGCATGTTTGATGGACTTCAAATTGTTTCAAATGGATGTCAAAAGTGCATTTTTAAATGGTTACATTGATGAAGAAATATATGTAGACCAGCCTCTTGGATTTAGTGATTTTAAACTTCCTAACCATGTTTTCAAATTAAGACAAGCGTTATATGGTTTGAAAAAAGCACCAAGGTCTTGGTATGAAAGGTTAAGCAAATTTTTGCTTGAACAATCTTTCATAAAAGGACAAGTTGACAAAACTTTGTTTATCAAGAAAAGAGGAAATGATATCTTGTTGGTTCAAGTTTATGTGGATGACATTATATTTGGTTCAACTAATCAATCTATGTGCAAAGAATTTTCAGTATCAATGCAGAGTGAATTTGATATGTCAATGATGGGGGAGCTTACATTCTTTCTAGGACTACAAGTCAAGCAACTGAAGAATGGAACCTTCCTTAGTCAAGCCAAGTACTGTCTAGAGATGATCAAGAAGTTTGAAATTGAAAATTCCAAAGATGCTGCAACACCAATGGCAACATCTACCTATCTTAATTCAGACGACAAGGGAAAAAGTGTTGATGAGTCTAAATACAGGGGATTGATAGGATCCTTGCTATACTTAACTGCTAGCAGACCTGATATTATGTTAAGTGTTTACTTATGTGCTAGGTATCAAGCAAATCCCAAAGAATCTCATCTAACTACAGTCAAGAGAATCCTCAAATATCTCAAGTCTACACTAAGAGTAGGACTTTGGTATCCAAAAGGTACATTTATTAGCTTGATTGGATATTCTGACTCTGACTTTGCAGGGTTCAAATTGGATAGAAAGAGTACCAGTGGAACATGCCACTTGTTAGGAAGCTCTTTGATTTCTTGGCATTGCAAGAAGCAATCATGTGTTGCATTATCCACTGCTGAAGCTAAATATATTTCTACTGAAAGCTGCTGTGCACAAAGCCTTTGGTTGAAGCAACAACTTCAAGACTTTGGTGTTAATGTACAGGAGATATCATTGTTGTGTGATAACACTAGTGCAATCAACATATCCAATAATCCTATTATGCACTCAAGGACCAAACACATTGAGATCAGACATCATTTTATCAGAGATCATATCCAAAAGGGTAACATCAAAATTGAGTTTGTTGAAACCAATTATCAATTAGCTGATATTTTCACTAAACCTTTGGATAGAGATAGATTCTACATACTTAGAAACATGCTGGGAATTTTAGATGAATCTAATGTGTGTTAGCATGAAGGTTATTTGCTCATCTACATGAAATTGCATCATTTGTTGGCCATTCATCTCAAGATTTACAAATTCAAAATATCCTGCATAATTACTGTTCATACTAATAATTCAACTGTTATAATCGATTAAGGCACTGATTAATCGATTATATGAACTTGAAAAGCTGCTTTGACTAAAGTATGTACTTATGTAATCGATTACATTATTTGGATAATCGATTATTCTTCATAAGAAAATGTTTCAAGAAAATGAAGTTCACGGCAATAATCTATTACACCATTGAATTAATCGATTACATAAGGAGAAAAAATATTTTTAAATTTTCATGTCATATATAACCCGGTGCCAGGTCATGCCGGACTCATAGATAACTGGTCAGGTTCCCAAGCTTATACCTTTAAAGTCAATCTGGGATGAATGTCCTAACTAATCTGGGCTTCAGGGTTCTTATTAACCAGCCGGGTTCCAAAAATCAATCTGAGCTTCTAATTCGCTGGTATTGATGGAAGTAAAAGAGAAGCCGAGCTTCAAGGTCCTGTCGGGCTTTAAAAGCTTTCTGGTTTCCAGATTCATGTTAAATAGTCAATGTTCTCGTGTTCGTATTAGCTAGACAAGCTCTACACATCTGAGCTCCACATAAATCGAGTTTCATACTAATCCGAGTTCCATACTAATCCGAGTTCCACACTAATCCCAGTTCCATACTCATCCAAGTTCCATACTAATCCGAGTTCCATACTCATCTGAGTTTCATACTCATCCAAGTTCCACACTCTTCCGAGCTCTACAGATATTTGAGCTCCACAATGATCCGGGCTCTATAGAAATCCGAGCTCCACCATTATCTGGACTTCACTTTAAGCCGAGATTCACTGTAATCCTGGCTCCACAATAATCGATTGCATAAGAATAAAATCGATTATTCATGGAGTTACAACAAAATTTGCAAGATTTTCTTGGAAATTGTAACTGCCCAACTGCCAAGAAATTCAAATTTCGAATCTTCTGTGCTTTAAATTTTGTGGGTTTATTCCAAATAACTATTACACATTTCAAATTTCAATTTTCGATCCCAAAATTCATCTATAAATACAGCCTATATTGAAGCAAATATTCACACCATTCTCTTCTGCTACCTTAAGTCTTGCTGTGTTTTCATCTTCTGAGTCTTATAACTCTGTCTAGATAGCCTTTTCTCCCATTTTTCATTATGTCTACTCCAAAGAGAACCAAAACCTCCAAGAGAAAAACTGCTGACACCTCTTGTTGGTTTCAAAGGAGTCACTTGAAGACTGGACAAAAGATCAAGCTTTGTTTTGAACTTTCAACATGCCTTGAAGACTTGAAGACTAATTTGTGATTAATTGTAAAAGGAATAAGCATTCCTGGTGATCCAAGTGCATTGCATTCATATCATTCATTTAAATCTTTAATTAGAGTTATAGAATTCACAAGGCTTTGATAAATTGATTAAGTGTTTGAATTGAAACAAAGGTTTTTGGAAAAATACAGTTTTCTACTATTTTAATCGATTACCTAAGAATATAATCGATTACTTTGTTCTTAGCTCTTTCTGGAAAACTCTTCAAGAACAATGTAATCGATTACATATCGGATTAATTGATTATTTTACATTCGTTTACATACAAACTGCCTTGATAAACATTTTAATCGATTACCAATAGACTGTAATCGATTACAGAGGCCAAATAGAAAACCTCAGCTTACTGGCTTAATCGATTACCAACATTAGTAATCGATTACATTAAATGCCTCTGCTTAACTATTTTGATATATTAATTGATTACCAAATATTGTAATCGATTACATAGTTCAAACTTGTTTTATGAAGCTCACTGTCTTAATCGATTACAAAAAATCGTAATCGATTACACAGCGAATTTTAAGCTACACTTTGAACTTCAAATTTATAAAGCTCACTGTCTTAATCGATTACAAGATGGAATAATCGATTATTTGGTTCGTTGCCCATACCCAAATTTTTGTAGAACAATTTAATTGATTACATAAGTGAAAGAATCGATTACATAAGTGAAATAATCGATTATTGGGCGCGTTTAATCGATTACTAACAGTTACAAAAGTTTGTTATAAATAGAACCCTTGCTCAGCTTGATTTGTAACTTGATGATTTCGCATTCTGAACCTACACAAAGCTTTCTAAACACTTTCTTGGTGATTTCTGGGTTCTATGAGTTCTTGCTTTCATTAAAACACCTATGGGTTATTGAGTGATTCTTGAAGCAAGAAGTTTCTTTTCAAAGCTTAAGGAATGAGTTGTTCTGAGTTTTATTTTCATCTTTCAACCTGATTCATTCATTCATATGCATCATCATTCATTGGATCATCAGGTGATTTCGTTCCTTAACTTTGTGGTTGTAACTCTGTTTTGAATTGTATTTGAATTTCTATTATAATTGGGTTTCTTGCTTGTAATCTAGAGATAGGGTTTCTCTAGGGGTGTGCTGAGTGGTGTTCTCAGTGGTTCTAAGAACCTAATAGTATTTTAGGTTTCTGGACTTTATCTAGGGTTGATAAAGGGAGACTTTGTAATTACTTGTAAGACTGAAAATTGCAATAGTGGAACTCCATTCTAGTGTTGAGTGAAAGAAAACTAGATGTAGATTCATAGTGTTTGAAGTGAACCCGTATAAATCTCTTGTGTCCTGTGTTTAAATTCGTTCTTGCTTATTTCCTATACATATTGATTATCATGTTTTGCTTATCAATTTAATCTTGAGCTATTGCGTACCTTGGGCTGAACATTTGATTGAATAAGGATTCTTGGTTTCAAAGTGATAAAGATCCTAAGGGAAACTCTAATTTTGTTAAAGGAAATTTTTAATTTACCAAGCCTAACCAATTCACCCCCCCTCTTGGTTAAGTGTGAAGTGTTCCCATAATAACCAAGGTTAAATAAATAAAAGAAAAAGAAAGAAAAATTGAAATTTTCTAAATTTCTGTCGCAAAAGCGTTAGCGACAGTTTTAGTAACGACTAGATTCTGGTGCGGGTAGCGCCAGATTTGCACGGTTAGCGCCACAAATACTGGATTTTGGCGTGAGTAGCCCCAGATTGGCGCGGTTAGCGCCACAGATACTGGATTTTGGAGCGAGTAGCGCCAGAAGTGCTCCAGAAAGCCTGTTTTTCACTGGAACTTGGCGCGGATAGCGCCAATAGTGGCGCGATCAGCGCCAGAACGCAACCTGGACCACTATATAAGGTCATTTCACGCGATTTTTGGGCCAAAACTCTTCCTTTCTTCTTCCTCTGAGCCATTTCCGCCATTAGAGCACTAGGAAGCTTCATATCTTCTCCATACTTCATCTAAACACTTCCTACCCAACTAGAAACTTGATTAGAACTCCTCCATAAGCTAGATTCCAGCTTCCATTTCTTGAGAAAACCATCAATCGGAAAAATCTCATTCTCTAGGGAACTTTGGGAAAACTGAGTTTGGAAGGGAAAGGAGGCGATTAAAGGACGCTAGAGCTTAGAGAAGTGATCCTCCAGCCTTCTTCGACTATTTAGAGGTAAGAAACTCAAGTTTTACCGATTGATTTGGGAATTTGTTCTTGGGATGAATAGTGACCCATTTGTAATAGGGCTGGAATTAGGCTTGGATTCTTTAGAAAAGTACGCGCAGGAGGTTGTTCTGATGAATACTAAGCTTTGAATCATGACTATTGATGAAGTTTAGTTTTGACTCTGATATATGTATGAGTAAGAAGAATGATGATTAAATGAAGGGTATCATGACATGTATGAGCATACGTGCTTTTACTAAAAGTGTTCATGAGACTGTATAGAAGCTGGTTAGGTGTTGAAATGATTGTTTTGAATAACTTGGTTATTCTTGAGATATAGAGGGGTTAAGCAATGGTATGCTTTGAACCATCTTATGCAGAGTCTTAGAGGGACTCTAGTGCCTTGGTTAGGCTGAGATAGATCTTGTTGAGGGTCTGTGAATCACCTATAAGGTGGTTAGCTCTAATAACCCTAAGATAGAGAACAGAGAGGTTATAATGGAAAGGAATAGCATTTCCTTTCATTCTAACGGTTGAGGACCGTTATTGATTGATTGTTTGTATGCCTTGTGTAGGGCATGATACAGACATTGCTGGTGGTTGTGACCACGAAGTCGGGAGAGCCGGTGTAGCGCTGAGAGCAGGTAAGCTCTTTGTTCTTGGGAGTGTTTCCCCTTGATTGTATTCCACCATACTCCAGAAGGAGTGATGGTTATTGTATGAATTGATGCATGTATATTGAAATTGTGTGTTACTATTTTGATTGGAATCATGTACTTGATATACATAGATTGAGGCTATTTGTGTAATTGATGAGAATTCTCTGGCCAGTAGAATAGAATAGAATGTATGTATATGTTTGTGAAAGTCCTGATGAGAAATGTGCCCATATAAATGGATGTAGCTTCCTCAGGCAAATAATGGGAAGTCCTGTTGAGAAATGTGCCTATATAAATGGATGTAGCTTCCTCAGGCAAATAACGGGAAGTCCTGATGTGAAATGTGCCCACATAGGTGGATGTAGCTTCCTCAGGCATTGATAAATGATATAGATACAGATGTGCCATGTACATGTGATGTGTTTTAATAGTCTGATGGCTAAATGATAATGATATATGTTTAAAAAAAAGGGTGTTGATGAACCTTGAGACTTATGTATATATGGTGTTATGGCTTGAGAGCGGTGATGGCTAACTTGTAATGCCAATTTTGATATTATATGCATAGAAGTGAATCAGGGGGAGGAAAGACCTCCAAGGACCCTGAGTTTACTGAGATTGTATCTCACCCCTGTTGGGGGTTATGTTTTGCAGGTGATACTCAGGGAGCTGCTGAGAGATCACAGGGCAAGAGGCCCGAGCAGGGATAGGTTCTATGAGAACCTTAGGCATAGGATTGAGAGCATGTTAGCTCTACATTTTGTTATATGCCGATTGTTTTGTACCCTGATAGGGATTTTGTATAGTTTTGAGATATACATTGTATATTATGAGAATTCACCATATATGATGTACAGTTGTTGTTAATGACGATTGATGATGTCATTTTATTTATCGCTTCCGAATTGATTATCTGTGATAATTGCTGCGCTTAACGACCATAAATCAATGTTAATGAACCGGATGCATCCGGGGCGTTACAGTTCCTATATTTTACACCTCTAACCCTATAGAAAATATATTAAAACCAGGGTTTCAATTCCCTGCTATACTTGAAAACTAGTGTTTGAAAAAGTTTGTTGAGATGAAGGGTACCTTCTACCCTGAGTTAGTGAAGGTGTTTTACACCTGTTCTAAGTTTCCATGAATGGGACTATTCTGTCTCAAGTGAATGGAGTGGCCATGGAAATTACTCCTGAGGTTTGGCAAGAAGTGGTTGGCATTTCCTTTGAAGGAGAAAGGAAATTTGAAAAGGAGGCTGGAGGGTATAATTGAATAGAGACCTATAGAGGGATGCTTCTTGACCCTCAAATGAGGCTGAAGCTGAGGCTTAGCGCTGGTCCTATGACTCATGAAGACAGACTTCTTCACTATATTGTCACCTATATCCTGACTCCTAAGTACACTAATTATGCACAAGCCACAAATGATGATATTCAGATTGTATATGGTCTGAAGAATGGTGTTCAAATGAACTGGATACTCATCATTGAGGAAATTATGCTCAAGTCCAAAAGATTGATGAATTACCCATTTCCATATGCTGTATTGATTTCCAGATTCATTGATTACTTCAAAGTATATGTCACAAATGAGGTTGTTGATTACACAAATTCTAGTAATAGCCTCATTAAGGAGAAACATCTTACTAAGCTTGGAATGGTTAAGACCCCATATGCATGCCAGATGGTTGGGCAACAAATTCCTCCTGCTGGTGTTGAAGAGGAAGGTGAAGAAGATGAAGAAGAAGCTGAAGGCTCTGCTCAACCATCCTACAGTCCTTTTGAATCTCTCTGATTCAAAAGATGGATGCTTTATTGTCTCTTCATCATGAGCACAGAGCTGAGACAAATTCATCTTTGGAGGAGATGAAATCTAGATTGGAAAATGTAGAGGCTAGGCTTGTCCTTGATGAGTTTGATAAATCAGATTAGGATGCTTATGTTTCTTTCTAGGTGCTACTTCATTATGCTCTTGTTGTTGTTTGTAGTCTCTATCTCCCGGTCGGAGACAAGGGATGGATGTCGCTAGGCTAGGTCAACTCTATCATCCGATAGGGAGAGGAGGAAGGATTTGCTTTTGAATCTAGTTTAGTTGCAAGCGTAAGCAAAACTGACCACGAAGAAACGACGAATCCCAACTACGGATATATAAGAGCCAAAACTTAATCATTGCTTTGTTTACTATTTGTTTCAGTACTCTAATTTTCAGTTTGATTAATGTACTGCTTGCATTTGGATTAATACAAGTATTTCTTTTTCTCTCCTTTTATTCTCCTTGTTCATGCCTTAATCATTTTTTTGTCTTTGACAAGCCAAATAGGGGGAGAAATAATTGTAATTTGTAATAATTGTAGGGGGAGAAATAATTGAAATAACTCTGTATGTAAATAACTATGTGTGTAACATGTATTGCATGAATGCTTTAAAACTACCCAAGTCAGGGGGAGCATTTTTTTAATGACTTATACTTATGCCTATTCTTGCAAAAAGTTGACTTAGATTTGAGGAATCACTCATCCCTCTAAAGCCATTAAAAGATTAGACAAATGGACAATTGATTTGGCATGCTCAAAGCCAAAAAGGGGGAGATTGTTGATTTTGAGGGGGAGAGTGTTGATTAAGGGGAGCTGCAAGAAGATTGAAGCAAGGATGAAAGCTTGATGTTTTAGCTTTTTACATGCCCAATCATTTGAAGGCATTTGTAATTTGTCTAAGTGGTTCAAGTGTTTTGCCTTGTGATCTTTCATTTGCATTTGCATTCTCATTATCATGCATGCATAGGTTTTGTTAAAACCTTAAAGCAATCATGGCTAAGTTTTTTTTCATAAATGAAAACTTACTGCTTTAATCGATTACACAAGAATTTTAATTGATTAAATACATTCATACTATTTCTTAAAAAGCCTTGAAGAACAGTTTAATCGATTATCAGCTTCTTGTAATCAATTACATAGTTATATGTGAAAAACATGCATCACTGGAATAATCGATTATCATTTTCAGTAATCAATTACAAAGGTCAGGTTCGTGTTACACAAAGGCTGGGTTCGTGTTGCACAGGCCGAGCTCTTGTTTTGAGCTTTACTGGTTTAATCGATTACCAATCTTATGTAATCGATTATTTCTTCATACGTTAAAAATGCTAAGGCTGCTTTAACCGATTAAGTATCAGTTTAATCGATTATATTGTTCATGAAAACATTTCCAAAAAGCTCAAGAACATATTAATCGATTATGTGATAATTTAATCGATTACATATAAGTAAATAATTGATTACGTTGTTGTTTTAATCAATTATTGTCAGTTAAATCAGTTTTATATAAAGCTTGGTGAGTTTGTTTTCTATAAATAGAGATTGAACGAATCATTTAATAGGATGAGAGTTTTACCCAAAAGATACTAAGCTTTCTAAGTTTTCAAAATTCTGATTTGATTCTGAGTTTGAAACACATCTTGTGAGATCAAGATTTCTGAGTTTTTGAAAAGATGTGTTAAAGAAAAGAAGGTTTATCAAGAGTTTGATTTTGAGCATTGAATTTCGTACAACCTAATTGATTGGTAATCTCAATTCATTTCATTCATTCATACATGGAGGATCACGGGTTGTGTTTATCTTGAAACTCTTATTTTTAGATGTTCTAATATTTTTGTTGTATTGTAATATATCAAAGTGATTCTTTCAAGCTTTCTAGAGTAGGGTTCTCTAGGGTTGAAGATCTGAGTAGGGTTCTCCGGATCTTTGTGATTTGTTTTCTAATAGTGTTTTAGAATTCAGATTCTTTATCTAGGGTTGATAAAGATAATCACTTGTAAATTGCTTGTAAAGGATATTTTGATATAGTGAAAACTCTAACCTAGTTGGTTGGAAGACACTGGATGTAGCCTCCATGTTAGTGAGGTGAACCAGTATAAATTGCTGAGTCTTTTATTCTGATTATGTGTTTCTTTCATTGCTTGAATTTGGGTAATCAAAATATTGTTAGCAAAAGAAAACATTTTTGTCATTGCATGCATAGTAAGGTGGATCTTGATTGAAAGAAAAGTTCTGGTTTTAAAAAAGGTGAAAGAGTGATACGATCCAAATTTCAAATTCCGCAAGTTGTTTTAGAAAAAATTTAAATATCATTTTGAACCAATTCACCCGCCCTCTTGGTTTATTTGCAGTATATATTCATTGTGTTTTTCAGTTTTCACAAGTAACCAAAGGGGTGTTCTTTTAATAAAAATGAATTTATATCATGGGTATGAGTTAGTATTACAGTAGTGACGTGGCGGGTCGTTACAAACACAGTTCGTGATCATCACAGGTACCAAACCACACGGTACAACAAAGCAAAGGTGAGTTCATCATATTAAACAACAAGTAACAAATATCATCAGTTAAGGAAGGTAATCCAAACATCACAATATCACAAGCCGGTATCCCGGCATTCCATCACAGCCAACATAGCGAATCAATCTACAGACATTCCACATGACAACTTAAAATGCCTAGAATGATGCATGCTCCTGTCATTCTCTTAGCATGCGATGTGGTACCATCATGGAAATAGCTCATCCTCGTGGTCTTGATGATGCAGTAGCTCATCAGGGTCACTCTGTCGTGCACAGGTCGCTCCCTCCTGGTAGTGATTAGTATCCGGGTGTCAGAAAGAGTACCCAACAGATGTGGCCCCCTAATACTTCTCGTACCCTACAGCTAATCATCCTATTTCCGTCGTGCAAATGTAATATGTCACATGGGCACCATCAATGTATGAACTGCCAGGAACGAACTCATCTTGGGTAGGATAACATCATACACCCCCCATGTGCATATATACCACCCCAAACGAGGGCATCATCGATGCACTGACCATGGTCCTTGCAAGGTTAACCACCCAGTCCCGACATCTCTCGTGGTCTATACATACCATATCACCATGGTACCATCAATGTATAACCCGCCAGGAACAAACCCTTCCTGGGTAGGATAACGTCATACACCCCCGTGGGTATCTATGTATAACCACCCGTATTTGATAACCATGGGCACCATCAATGTATGACCCGACCCGGGATCAACTCTGTCTTGGCTAGGATACTGCTATGCACCCCCCCATGATATCAATGCACATAAACATTACCTCATGAACCAACCTTCCAAGGTTTCGACATTACCATATAGGTTCATGCATACTCATCAATAGTACACAACATAGACTAGAGGACCGGTGTGAAGTATTGGATGTCTGGGTTGGCACTTAGACATAATCACTATGATTTATGAAATAGGAACCTGAACAAGGGAGGACAAGGTCGGACCTTGGACTTACAAGACACCAAAGATTGACTCAGCATTATGCAATCGATTACATAAGCATTCGTAATCGATTAAAAACATACAACACTAGCCCGACAGCTCCAAAGAAAGAGATGAGCTTAGTGGCTTTGGGAAAGGGGACGGGTTTGGGAAAGAAACCCGGTCTCTCTAAAGGAAAGAAAGTTCAACATCTTGAGAGAAGGAATGAACCCGGGAAAGGAACCCTGTCGTTCTAAATAGAAGGACACAAGCTCGACCGAGTAGGGAACCCGGTGGCTCTTCTATCGAGAAGACGCGAGCTCAACCGAGTAAGGGAACTCGATGGCTCTTTTCCCAAAAAAGACATAAGCTCATCCGAGTTAGAGGACTCGATGGCTCTCTTCTCGAGAAGACAGGAGCTCATCCGAGTTAGAGAATTTGATGGCCCTTTTCCCGAGAAGCCACGAGCTTATCCGGGTAAGGAACCCGATGGCTCTTCTCCCAAAAGACACGAGCTCACTATAGTTAGGTGACTCAACGGCTCTTTTCCCGAGAAGGCACGAGCTCATCTGAGTTAGAGAACTCGATTGCTCTTCTAGAAGAACTTGAGCTCAGCAGCTCTAAGGGGAATAACGAACCCCGAGTAAGGAACCCAGTATATCCAAAGAAAGAGTGAGCTTAACCGCTCTAAGGGAACGACCAACCCTGGGTAAAGAACCCAGAATATCGACATCCGCCAACAAGGACTACTAAGGATTGATAAGCGTTTGTCGTGTCACTTCAAAACAATTAAACTACGCTAATTCTGTAGCACAGGATTAGCCTAGGTCAACTCAAAGACACTATCAATATGGTTTTATCTTCAATTCACTACTAACAGTAAAGGGGATTTTTGTCGAATAGTTTGCAGGCGCGAAGAAAAAATTGTAAAAACACAAACTACGATTAAAGATCAATGCAGAAACTAACATAATTGATAACAAGTAATGTAAAACAGATTAAAGAGCATCAATCCAATTCACCAAATCAAGCTATTTGAATCATCATCGTTCTCAGAAATTTATCCTATTGTGAAAGTTCATTCAACTTCATTAGAAGCAGTTCAATCGAATTAACCCCTAAATTAATTGAAACCACAACCCTAATTGAAATATCATCCAATTAATATGTGATTGATATTCGAAATTAGGAAATGAGTCCATAACCTAATCCTCTTTCAATCCTAAACGCATTCATAATCATGAAAACAGAATAGCAATTGAAGAAGAAAGTGAACATTCACACAGAATTCGAAATACCAAACCAGAACTCAAATTCTTCTCTTGCTTGGGTAGAATCTGTGGATTGATTGATTATTTAGCCTTCCATGATCATCATCAATGAAAGCCCCATGAAATAAGTGCACGAAAATGGAAGAAGGGAAAATGAAAATGAAGAACAATGAAGAACAAGGAAGAACAATTGAGAGAAAATAAGAGAAAGAGTTTTTTTGATTCTAAAAACTTAAAAAGAGAAATGTAAAACTGTTTTTGCAAAATGAAATGTAAAGTATTAATTCCTCCTAATGTCACTAATATATAGTGACTAAGTCTGAAGAAAAGAATGGGCCATGAACAACCAATCAATTCTAATTATTTATGCTATTTACACCAATAAAAGTCCAACTCGCAGCCCAAAATACAAGTGCAGTGGGTCTGATTTCAAAGCCTAAAATGACCCTCCAAATGATAGAATTGGCCTTGGCTGATTTCTGGTAAACTTGTAGATCTTTTCATTATCTTTCCAAGGACTACAAGAACTCTCAATTTGGAGTTCCGTAGAGCTCTGTAGGTCCTGTACATGGTAGATACATCAAGTGAGCATAAAATCCGAAAATACGCAACAATTAGCAATTAAGCCCACTAACTTGCCTAAGACAAAAACTGAATTAGAATGGGAAAATAAAAGTCCAAGAGAAGTCAAATAAGCTAAGAATGATAGAAAAATATTTAACTAAAGGCACTCCATCTAGGGTCACATCCTGCATGCACATATGCATGCTACGTAAAGAATTCGGCTCGACATAGCCAACCCGGTATCCGGCATCTCCACGAACACCACTAACAAACGTCTTGGGAATTTCAAGCATCAAATAAATCCCGTTTGTGAAACATTTACTGTACCATTCGTTTCAAGTAATAAAGTGAGTAAGTAAAGTATCGTCTCCACAAGGATTGAATGCAATCTTATCGTAACTTATGATCTTAGAAATTGGAAGAGAATTAATAAGTTGAAGAGAATATGGTTGTATTTTGCGAATGACATAAATTAAATAAATGACAGAAAATTAGCAAGAATTCAAAAATGAATTTTAAATTAATTATTATGTAGTGATGAGAAATAATTGTGGTCAGAGCACCTTCCCCTTTGTTCCCTACCTTCTTTACTTGGATTGGTTATTAATTTCAATTACTTCTAATTGTTCAGAGAATGTATTTCCATATAATTAGTTAAATCCTAATCCCTTAGTAATTTAACCCTTTAACCCAATTAGAAATCCTAATTCCTTAGCAATTCCCTATCAAGCTAAGCATTAAGAGAATACATCATATAAATTCTGCAATCATACATCCCTATCCCTAGGCAATGTAAAAATTGTTATTTTACTGCTTTCAAAAATTAGCATTCCAATATCCCTATTGTAAACTCTAACCCTCAGAACTTTACTAGAATGGCCAAAAATAATAAAGAATAATCCAATGAAGAACAAAGTAAAATAAAACAATTATCAGAATTTCATATTAATACCAATCAAGTTACAAAGGAGTTCACATTGGTTCTGGCTCTAACCACAATAAAGAAGTTAGCCAGACATACTCATATCTAACCTCAAGAAACACAAAGACAGTAGAAGCATTACAACGTTCTCAATCTTCCTTCAATCTTTGGCTTTGATCTTCTCTCTACCTTCTCCCTGCATTTTTGTGTGTTCTTTCTGTGCCCAAAGTGTCTCCTTTTGTTCTCTCCCACGTTGTTATACTTAATTTGGGTAACAAAACCTTTTTTTTCCCAGCTAATTCAGTGCCAAATCATTTAAAATAGGAAACAGCGTAACTGTGGCGCTACCAATGCGGCTTCCCACGCTGATCGCGTGGGATGTTCAAACTGAATAGTCTGCCCTGGAAGTCTGGCGCTACTAGCGCGGAGGCTAGCACAGATGGCACGGCTTGTTCGAACTGAGGGGTTGATCTTGATAATCTGGTGCTACTGGCGTGGGTAACCACGCTGATAGCGTGGCTTGTTCGAGCTGAAGAGTTGGCCTTAGCAGTATAGTGCTACCAGTGCGGTGACTGGCGCTACTAGCGCGGGCTGTTCGAAAGCACAAGCTGCTTCTTTTGGCTTCTTTTCCTCTCTTGTTGGTTCCTAATTAACAAAAATAATATTAAATGAGATAATAAACAAACAAATGAATAACTTAACTAATTCTATCCTATATTATTAATTATTGAATGAATATTTGCTCAATTAACCCTAAAAACTAATATATGCTAGCAACATATCAATTAATTCCCAGATTTAGATATTGTTGTCCTCAGCAATAAACAAAATTTCAAGATGGAAAGCAAGGATCAACAATCAAGCATAACATCACATTTAACAATCTTAGAATCACAATGCTGAGTATAATCAATTTCCACATCAAAATCTCAACAACACTTTTCAATTCCATTAACTGTAAGAGTTTCACTTGAATACTCCTTACCAAGATATATGTAATTCACTCAACACTCAAGTGTATAAGGGTTATTATAATCACTCAATCCAACACAGTTATAGCACTACCATAAGCTTGATCATATTCTCAAGTTTCTGAAGATAAGAAGCATAAATGCATGCAGAACTGATCAAAAGGTCTTTATAAGGTTGTAACTTGGCCTGGCTTAGGGGTAGGAAGATTTCTGGATAGTAGCTAAGTTAAGATTGGATTTAGATAGAAATTCTCCAAGTCCACTCAGACAAGATATAACTTATTCACTCTCATCTCTTAAAGAGGAGATGCATTTAGATCCACCAACTGGTATTTCAGACTTGTTATTTCCCAACTGCATTATTCACTAGATTTGGTTTTTCCCGGATCTGTTCTGTTGGCACTTTAACACCCAACCACAATTATCTTCTTGGGTAACTTTGTCTTTCCTCTTACCCTTTCTTTTCTTTCCTTTGGGCATTCATCTTTCTGTTTTCCAATATCTAGTGGTCTTGGTTCTAATTCTTTCTTCCTCCAATCTCAAATAGGGTAGTCAAGGTATATGTTCTAAATGTCAGTTATATGAATGAAAAAGGTTTAGGCTCAAAAGGGGTAGCAATGGAAAAATTGAAGGTAAGTCAATTTGGCCCTGGCTTCAAAGAATAATCTGCCTTAATCATATCAAAATATACATGCATCCAGAGAAACAGAGCAAGTTCTAGAGTACTATCAAAGTGAGGTCTCTCATTCAAAAATAATTCTGTATAGGCTCAATCCTCACAAGCTATAGTCTCAAGCTAGACTCTGTTAACTTCATATCAAGCGTCATTTCTTATTTCAAAATGAACATCAACATACCAACAATCACAATTCCAATCATGTTTCATGCAATCCATGCCATATTTCATCTCACTCATGCTTCCTGACAGAAATATCCAATTGATCACTGATTTCAACAATTCTAATTCTGAGATGTATAAAATATACTTCTAACACCTTATTCAACAATTAACTAAGATTAAACTAATGACTAAAATTTAAAACTACTAAAACTTAGCAAAAATTTTCTGTTAGACATCCTTTGTCTCTTGAATGTGATTCTTCAAATAATGCGTATGCGCCCCATTCCCAGATTTAGAAAGTTGTTGTCCCCAACAATAACTAAACAGGATTATGCACTACTAGAATACTCAATCACGTATGCATTATCTGAGAAATTACAACCAGAACGAAACATTAATCCAACAGAACACCCTCACAATCAATTTAATCATAGAACAACTACCACAAATTCATCAAACATTCAAATATTTAACTATAGTAATGTCAAGGTACTGAAAATTAAAAACAAGAAAAACTAAATAGTCTTGTCTATCACTCATCTCCCTCCATCGTCTCATCTTCAGCAGCCTAAGATGGATTAGGATGATCTGCTACTGGCTCTGTAGGGCTGGAAGGTCCTGGAGGAGTAGGAATTGGTGGTGTCGCTGATCTGTGTCCAACCGGATACTGAGAAGATGGTGGTTCACGCGGATCCTGAGGCTGGAATACTGTGTAATCAACACCCCGCTGTCTAGTAAGGTCCTCCAACAACCTGGTCTGATACTCCAACTAAGTCTGAATGAAAATGTAGCTGGGGGAGTCATCATAGACCAGCTCATGTCTGGGTGCCCTTCGTGTGGAAAAAGAAGATGAAGTATACTGTGGTGGAGGTGGGGTAGGAACCTGTGGCTGAGGGTCATCAAGATCAGGTGCCCCACGTGGACTCCTAGCGGCAAGCTCCTCTACAGATAGCTTAGAGGCTCTGATCAACTGCTCCTCAATGGCGCTCTCCATCGCATCTAAATAGGTCTTGTGGCTCATGACGGAAGCGATCCGAACATCCATCGGCTCCTCATCAGGGATCTCTACACCAACTCGACGGCACAAATGTGAGATGAGGGAAGAATGGCCCAGCCAGGACTTACTACTGCCGTCCTGAATCATGTGGAGGATCCTGTTGGACAATAAGTAAGAAATAAAGAGATTACCTTCACCCCGTAGCACGTATAAGAGGGTGGCTCGCTCCAGATTCACGTCAGTCATGTTTGTGGAAGGAATGACTGTGTGATTCACAAACTGGTGCCAAAAAGCTGCATCACCCACCAAATCGTGTTTCCTCAGCTTCTCTGGCACATAATCTAAGCATGTTTTCGCCTTCCAAGCTGTGTATAGAACTGTGATCCCATGTCTGATCTGATCGGCTAACTGAGGCATATCATCCCTGTACATCTTACTGAAGACGTCAGGCTGCATCCTAAGAAGAAGGTGAGCGAACTCGCAGCGGGAGAAGGGAGAGTAGCTGGTATCTAGGAATCTCTCTATAGTCTTGTGGTCAAAAGGAACCTGGACTCCCCGCACCTAGCTGATCCTTCTCTCAGCAACTATCTCTCTATCAACGTTAGCCAGAAACTCCTTCAGAATAGAGCTGGAGCTTGGCTCAGGGAAGCTCACTAGTTGCTGCCACTACCTCCTAGTGATCACCTCTAGAATTGGGGAGTCCTCAGGTAGAGACTCCCATAAGATCTTCTTCTCTGGAATGATATTCTTGGGCAGGTACCACTTATCAAACCATTCTTGGCACTCCAAAGAACAGAAACGGGCTTCATCGTAACTGGAAGTGCGGGCCCGCTTGCTGCTAGATGCAGCTGTGCTCTTATTCTTGCCCTTCTCTATCTGTTTACCCTGAAACTCGTAAAATTTCAAATAAACTCATATGGTTCAAGATGAATTTGTAATACAAAAATGATATGAGTTCTAGACTTGACAATTCCCAGATTTAAATCCATTCATATTCCAAAGAGGACGATGAACTAAAATTACTTATAAGATTCACCACAATTCAGTGCGTCGCATACATGTAAATTACCAATAATTCCCAGATAGAGTCCCAGATGAAAACTAGACAAATCTTCATATAGGGTAAACAGCTCACAGTCATGGTCAATTTCACAAATTATAGACATGTGATGCTCAATTGAACACAAGGATTAGTGTTCCAAGTGACTTGACTTATAATAAGCAACCATTGTTGTACATACTTGTCATATAAAGGAACCCAATATTGTCAAAAGCACATTCATACTTTAAGGACTCATAAACCTACTCCATGTTTAGTATGCCAGAGACTCATGCTCACAATTAATTCATATGGATGACAGTCAACAATCCACATTCAATTCTAATAAAGGAATTCATAATCAACATCAAAACAAACACCCATAAAGCATTAAGTCAGTCAAAATCTACACTTTCAATTCCCAAAGAAGGTACAAATAATCAATTGGATACATGATAACTCTACACCACCTCAATAATGATATCAAACAAAGGAGCTCATGCCTCAATCAAAACAATTCCAAAATAAGTGAACCCATCATCATAATAAGTTACCCACAAATTCCTCATGCACACAAGTATAAAGAAGCATTAGCTCAATTTGAATTCCCAGATTTAGCTTAGTTAATATCTCTAAGTTGTATGTCTCAAATCCCTAAGCTATCCTTGATCATAATTCATGTTCACAACTATTACTCACTAATGGAAGGGTTTACTAAATTCTATTCAATCAATTAGCTTCAACTGTGCAATTTGCCTCAACCAATCAGTATCAAACTAGCAACAAAACAATATGGCTCAGTCCTAATTCAACAATTTAATTTCAAGAACAAATATATATATATATATATATATAACCCATACCAACCTCAACACAATAATCTCAATCAATTCAGTTAACTCAAACCCAACTTTGAAATTGTAACCCAAGTCACTATTCAATTAAGCAAATAAGGTCTAGATCAATCTAAATTCCAGGTTTAAATTTAACACAGGATGAGATGCAGAAAGGCTTAATTTAACAAATTGAACAGCCTACAATTCTAAACAATGACAATCCAAATCCATATCTAAACCTACACAATTTCAAGTTCAACATGATTTCCAAGTTTAGATTAAAGAACCAAGGATGAATGTAGTTATAGAACCCTAGCCACCTCTAACACAACCAAAACAAGACTCATTCATAACATATTCTTGCCCCAAACTAATCTCAGCGCAATTCCCAATTTCCATTTGAACACTTAAGATTGGCAGCTGACGCTAACTGCGCCAGTGCCCGCGCTAGTAGCGTGGGCTACAAATCCATTCATCCTCTTCAAGACTTATACCTCAGCCTCACCACTAACAACTGCTCCCTATGCATTCTATGAACTTCAAGCAATGAAGAAACATACCTTTTCGCCAGCCATTGAGCCTCAATGAAGGAATATGAATGAAAGCTTCAACGAAACCCAAGCTTGAGCAACTATGGTGAAGGGAAGCGGAATCGCTAATGCACTTAGGGTGTAGGGTTTTATACTGGATGGTTTGAATGCTTTAACGCATAATGTGATCACGAAAATTGAATGAGAGTGAATGAGGTTAGGGAAAATAGGAGAAATTTTGGGAGAAAATAATGGGGCGCGATTTCTGGTTCGAATTTCCTTTTTTAAAAACAAAAACGATGCCTTCGCGCTACTCGCACTGAGTTTGGCGTGATCCGCATGATATGTAAATAAGGGAATAATCTTTCGAACCTGTGGCGCGAGTAGTGCCATCATCCACGCGGTTCGCATGAGAAGGCTCAGGTGGTTACTCAAGTTCGAATCTTTCGCGCGGATGGTACAGTAACCCACGCGATTAGCATGGGACTCAATTATTTGGTACTTGGATTCGAATCAATGGCGCGAGTAGCGCGAAACTCCATGTGGTTAGCACCATAACTGTAAATATGACCAATGAATTTGAATAAGTGGCGCTACTAGCGCCATATGCCACGCGATCAGCGCTGAGATTGAAATTATGGTCTCCTGATTCAAACATCTGACGTTACTGGCGCCAGGAGCCATGCGATCAGCATGGGGAACGCGAATGCCTTGGTCATTTTTAAATCATCTGGCGCGACTAGCATGGGTACTCACGCGATTAGCATGAGACATTTGAATGCACTTCAAAATATTTCAATGCTTTTCACCATTTTATATCTTAAGTTAACTAGATATATATGCAGTAATATCCTAAAATTAAAAATTGATAATGAAATCAATAATTCAACTAACTAAATAATAAAAAAAATAAATTAACTAACATCATCTAGACCAATTAACAAGAACTAAACATAAAACTATTACTTAATTTAAAACCTTGCAAGAATTCAAAGCGACAAATGAAAATTCTGGATTGCCTTCCAAGTAGCGCTTGTTTAACGTCATGAGCTTGACGTACCAACTTTCAATCCTCAAGTGTACTCAGTGAAATAGAAACCGCATTCCTATCCACTTGACCTCCAAAATAAGGTTTCAATCTGCATCCATTGACTTTAAACGACCTGTCATTATCTAAAGGAGAGATTTCTACTGTTCCATACGGATAAACTTTTCACACCAAGAATGGACCAGACCAACGGGATTTTAACTTACCTGGAAAAAGCTTCAGGCGAGAATTATAAAGCAATACCTGCTGTCCTGGCTCAAATTCTTTTGGGCGAATTTTATTATCATGCCACTTCTTGGTCTTCTCCTTATAAATCCTGGCATTCTTATATGAAGCTAACCTGAACTCATCAAGCTCATTTAATTGCAATAATCGTGTTTCATTAGCTTTAGAGAGTTCAAAGTTTAAAAACTTAGTGGCCCACATAGCCTTATGTTCCAACTCAATCGGAAGATGACAAGACTTACCGTACACAAGTTGGAATGGTGACATGCCTATAGGTGTTTTGAATGCAGTCCGATATGCCCACAGTGCGTCATCAAGCTTCCGGGCCCAATCTTTCCCAGAATTCCCAACTGTCTTTTCTAAAATTCTGTTTAGCTCTCGGTTAGAAATTTCTACTTGTCCACTTGTTTGAGGATGGTATGGTGTGGCAACTCTGTGATGGACTCCATATTTGGCAAGCAAACTAGCAAACTGTTTATTACAAAAGTGAGTCCCTCCATCACTAATAATAGCTCTCGGTACTCCAAAGCGAGTGAAGATATTTTTCCGCAAGAACGATACCATTACTTTCGCATCATTGGTTGGCAAAGCCACAGCCTCTACCCATTTAGACACATAATCCACCACAACCTAGATATATTGATTAGAATATGATTTAGGGAAGGGTCCCATAAAATCAATTCCCCATACGTCAAACAGCTCAACTTCTTGGATGTTATTCAATGGCATTTCGTCTTTACGAGAGATATTTCCCGTCCTCTGACAATTATCACATTTTTCTACAAATTCTCTTGCATCTTTGAATAGTGTTGGCCAATAATAACCGCACTGCAAGACCTTTTATGCTGTCCTATTTCCTCCAAAGTGTTCTCTGTAATCTGAAGTATGACAATGCCAAAGGATTTTAGGTGCCTCTGACTCAGTTACACATCTGCGAATCACCCCATCAATACATTGAAAATAAAGGAAAGGGTTGTCCCATAAGTACCCCCTTAAATCATGGAGAAACTTCTTTTTCTGTTGCCGATTAAGATCTTCAGGCATTACACCTACAACTTTGTAGTTGGCCATCTCTGCAAACCATAGGCTGACTTGGATTGCCATCACTCCCTCATCAGGAAAAGATTCATTGATTTCCACATCTGGTCCATCCTGCAAACTCTTTTCTTGAATCCTTGATAAGTGGTCAGCTACTTTGTTTTCCACCCCGACTTTATCTTTAATTTCCAAGTCGAACTCCTGAAACAAAAGCATCCAACGCAATAAGTGTGGCTTTGCATCTTGCTTAGTCATTAAAAATTTAAGGGCGGCGTGGTCAGTGTAAACAATAACTTTAGACCCAACCAAATAGGACCTAAATTTGTCTAATGCATAAACCACAACTAGCATTTCTTTTTCAGTGGTGGCATAATTAACTTGTGCCTCATTCAAAATCTTACTAGCATAATATATAACATGTAGACGCTTATCTTTTCTTTGTCCTAAAATAGCACCAATTGCATAAGCACTTGCATCACACGTAAGTTCAAATGGTAAATTCCAATCGGAGGCCATTAAAATAGGTGCAGTAGTAAGCTTATTTTTCAATACATTAAATGCATCAATACAAGCTTCATTAAAATGAAATTCTACTCCCTTTTCAAGTAATTGGCTGAGAGGTTTTGCAATCTTGGAGAAGTCCTTGATGAACCTCCTGTAAATTCCTGCATGACCTAAAAAACTCCACACACCATTAACATTAATAAGAGGAGGTAATTTTTCGATTAATAACAATTTAGCTCTATCAACCTCTATTCCTCTTTCAGAAATTTTATGGCCTAAAACAATTTCATCCCGAACCATGAAGTGACACTTTTCCCAGTTTAACACTAAATTTGTCTCTTGACATCTTTTTAAAACCTTAGCTAAATTAGCTAAACATGAATCAAAACAAGAGCCAAAAACAGAAAAATCATCCATAAATACCTCTAAACCCTTTTCTACCATGTCAGAAAAAATAGAAAGCATGCACCTTTGAAATGTCGTAGGCGCATTGCATAGGCCAAAAGGCATTCTTCTGTAAGCAAACACTCCAAATGGACATGTAAAGGCTGTCTTTTCCTGGTCTTCTGGTGCTACTGGGATTTGATTGTACCCAGAGTATCCATCTAAGAAGCAATAGTAATCATGACCAGCTAACCTTTCTAACATTTGGTCCATAAAAGGAAGTGGAAAGTGGTCTTTTCTAGTCGCGTCATTGAGCCTTCTATAATCCACACACATCCTCCAGCCAGTGATAGTTCTTGTGGGAATTAAGTCATTGTTGTCATTTTGAATGACTATCATTCCACCTTTCTTAGGGACGGTCTGAACTAGACTTACCCATGCGGTGTCTGAAATTGGGTAAATCATCCATGCATCCAACAACTTCACCGCTTCTTTTCTTACCACCTCTTTCATGGTGGGATTTAGTCTCCTCTATGGTTGCCTCACTGGCTTCATATCATATTCCATAAGAATTTTGTGAGTGCAAAAGAGGGATTAATACCTTTCAAATCGGAGATGGACCATCCTATAGAAGTTTTGTGCTCCTTGAGTTCTTCCAACAACTGCTCTTCCTCATAAAATTCCAGCCCTCTATTGATAATGACTGGGTATGTCTCTTCGTCACCTAGAAACACGTACTTCAAAGTCTCCGATAACTCTTTCAGCTCAACTTTTGGTGCTCCAACTGGGATGTCATCTTCCTTCTTCTCAAGCACCTCCATTGCCACTTCAAGTTCTTCTTGTACGGTCTCTTGGCTTCGAATTTCCAGCTCTTCTTCAAGTTCCTATTCTTCTGTTTGACCTGCATAAATTACAGTATCCAAAACATCTAGCCTAAAACAATCATGCTCATCAGATGAAATTTTCATAGTATCAAAAACATTAAAAGTGATAGACTCATCATCCATCCTAAGTTCTAGTTTCCCTTTCTCTACATCAATTAAAGCTCTAGCAGTGGCTAAAAATGATCTACCTAAGAGAAGTGGTATTTCACTTTCACCATCCATATCTAAAACTATAAAATTTGTAGGAAAAATAAACTTATCTACCTTAACTAAGACATCCTCAATGACTCCTGTAGGCTTCCTCAACGAATGATCTGTAAGTTGGAGAGAGACTCCGGTGGACTTTAATTCAGAAATCCCCAAAGACTTGCAAACTGACAAAGGCATTAAATTTATGCTTGCCCCAAGGTCACATAGAGCTCTCCCCACATTAATGTTTCCTATGGCAATTGGGATGTTGAAACTGCCTTGGTCCTTAAACTTTGGTGGAAGCTTCCTCTATATTATAGCACTGCACTCTTCAGTAAGTGCAATAGTCTCACAATCCTGCAACTTATGCTTCCTAGACAACAGTTCTTTCATAAATTTTGCATAGTTAGGCATGTTAGTTAAAGGTTCAGCAAATGGAATATTAATATGCAATTTTTTAAACATGTCTAAGAAACTGGCAAACTGTTGCTTTTGGGCTTGTTGCTTGAGCTTCACTGGGTAGGGAGGCTTCTCAAAGCAGGAGAAATCCATGGGCTTCTTTGAGGGTGCAGAATTTTTCTCTTTCCTTTCTTGCTTGTTTGAAGGTACCTCTACCTCTCGTTCCGCAGCAACTGTGGTAGTTTCCTCTTCAATTCCTCCTTGGCTTACCTTAGCTTCTCTAGGGAAGTGATTACTTTTCCACCCATAGTAGTAATTACCTTTGCATGTTCTCTTGGATTCACCACGGTGTCACTAGGGAAATGTCCTTGAGACCTTTCAGCTAGTTGCTTTGCCAATTGACCAATTTGATTTTCAAGATTTCTAATGGATGCATCTTGATTTTTATGGTGAGCTCTGGTCTCATTAATGAAGGCATTAGTGGCCTGAATGTGCTCATTGGTGGTCTTAGACAATTGTAACATAGCTTTCTCCAACTCTGATGGCTCCTTAGGTGGAATAGGTGGAGGCTGCAAATAATTGCTAGACTTGTAATCTAATCCACCACCTTGAATTCTCCTCTGAAAATTATGTCCCATAGCATTATTTTGATTTCTCTGAAAATTTTGTTGGGGTCTTTGATCATACCAGAGGCCATTTACCTGAACTGGATCAACTCCTACCAATGTAGGACACTCATTAGACTCATGCTCGCCTTGGCAATACTCGCATATAACAGGTTGCATTCTGCTGGATGAAACTTGAGCTGCAGAGACTTGGAGTTTGTCAATCTTTGCATTTAATTTGGCTAACTGCTGAGCCAATATTTTCTGTTCAGCTAACATTACATCATTACTCCCCAACTGAATAACTTCTCTTTTGGGCTGAACTGGGATGCTCTCATTCTCATCACGGGCTAGAGAGTCAATTAATTCATAAGTCTGGACTGCAGTCTTTGATCTTATAGAACCACCAGCTGCAACATTAACAATAAGGCGTGATTCAGGCATCATTCCATTAAAAAAAAAATACGTACCTTTTTACCCACAGTCATGTCATATTGTGGACACCTCCGAATTAGCTATTGAAACCTATTCCAAGCTGCACTTTAAGTTTCCCTCTCATTCTGAGTGAAATTGGTGATCTCATTCACCAACCGGTTGTACTTATCCATTGAAAAATATTGAGAGAAAAATTTTGCAACTAGTTCTTCCCAAGTGGTTATGCTATTTGAGGTCTGTCTATCTAACCATCTAAGTGCTTTCCCTTTAACAGCAAAAGGAAATAACCTCAATCTTATAGCATCATCTGACACCCCTTGATGTCTAATGGTATCACAGATTCTCAGAAATCTGTCAATGAAGTCATGGGGGTCTTTGTTATCTTCCCCACCAAACTGACTGTGTTCCACCAATGTAATCAATGAAGGATGAATGTCAAAATGATTTGGTACAATTGGTGGTCTTACAATACTGGAGTTTGGTCTAGTGAACAATGGAGCCAGAATATCCTCCATTAGTTCATCTTCTGGTCTTGGCTGATTATTTCCTCTGTCAGCCATTTCTAATTCTAATTCAGAAATTAAACCAAAATCAGAAATTTCTGCTTCTCTTCTTCTCTGTCTGGCTAGTCTCCTGTTTCTTCTAATAGCCCTCTCTATTTTAGGATCGTACTGTAGATGATCAGGATTAACTATATCTCACATAAACTAAGAAAAGCAATTTATTAACAAAAAAATTCCAATCCTGAAGATTAAAGTTACTATAAAATTGGCGATTTAAATCCTCGACAACAGCGCCAAAAACTTGTTGCAAAATCGGCAAGTGTACCGTTCGTTTCAAGTAATAAAGTGAGTAAGTAAAGTATCGTCTCCACATGGATTGAATGCAATCTTATCATAACTGATGATCTTAGAAATTGGAAGAGAAATAATAAGTTGAAGAGAATATGGTTGTATTTTGTGAATGACATAAATTAAATAATGACAGAAAATTAGCGAGAATTCAAAAACGAATTTTAAATTAATTATTATGCAGTGATGAGAAATAATTGTGGTCAGAGCACCTTCCCCTTTGTTCCCTACCTTCTTTACTTGGATTGGTTATTAATTTCAATTACTTCTAATTGTTCAGAGAATGTATTTCCATATAATTAGTTAAATCCTAATCCCTTAGTAATTTAACCCTTTAACCCAATTAGAAATCCTAATTCCTTAGCAATTCCCTATCAAGCTAAGCATTAAGAGAATACATGATATAAATTCTTCAATCATACATCCTTATCCCTAGGCAATGTAAAAATTGCTATTTTACTACTTTCAGAAATTAGCGTTCCAATATCCCTATTGTAAACTCTAACCCTCAGAACTTTACTAGAATGGCCAAAACTAATAAAGAATAATCCAATGAAGAACAAAGTAAAATAAAACAATTATCAGAATTTCATATTAATACCAATCAAGTTACAAAGGAGTTCACATTGGTTCTGGCTCTAACCACAATAAAGCAGTTTAGCCAGACATACTCATATCTAACGTCAAGAAACACAAAGACAGTAGAAGCATTACAAAGTTCTCAATCTTCCTTCAATCTCTGGCTTTGATCTTCTCTCTACCTTCTCCCTGCGTTTCTGTGTGTTCTTTCTGTGCCCAAAGTGTCTCCTTTTGTTCTCTCCCACGTTGTTATACTTAATTCGGGTAACAAAACCTTTTTTTTCCCAACTAATTTAGTGCCAAATCATTTAAAACAGGAAACAGCGTAACTGTGGCGCTACCAATGCGGCTTCCCACGCTGATCGCGTGGGATGTTCGAACTGAATAGTCTGCCCTGGAAGTGTGGCACTACTAGCACGGGGGCTGGCACGGATGGCACGACTTGTTCAAACTGAGGGGTTGATCTTGATAATCTGGTGCTACTCGCGTGGGTAACCACGCTGATAGCGTGGCTTGTTCGAGCTGAAGAGTTGGCCTTAGCAGTATGGCGCTACCAGCGCGGTGACTGGCGCTACTAGCGTGGGCTGTTCGAAAGCACAAGCTACTTCTTTTGGCTTTTTTTCCTCTCTTGTTGGTTCCTAATTAACAAAAATAATATTAAATGAGATAATAAACAAACAAATGAATAACTTAACTAATTATATCCTATATTATTAATTATTGAATTAATATTTGCTCAATTAACCCTAAAAACTAATATATGCTAGCAGCATATCATTTACCTTGGATCAGATCTTTGGAGTTTGAGGCTTTCGCACCATTAAGAGTGAAGACTCTTCCCGTTGTCCTCGGTTGCTCGAGTTGGTTCTGCTGGCCCCCACCGTTTCGCTCTCTCTTGGGTGCGGGCTGTAACATCCCCAAAATTATAAAAATGTGATGATAATTGGATACAAGTATGTTTAGAGAAAAATAACTATATTACTCTTTCCATGATGCATAAATTACTAGAAAACCCTTAAGATGAAAATTTCAAAAATG
>QARZ01040027.1:39767-57521 GCA_013407115.1 Glycine latifolia | reverse complement strand
TCCTCAGGCTAATGATAGAAAGTCCTGATGAGAAATGTGCCCATATAGATGGATGTAGCTTCCTCAGGCAAATAATAGGAAGTCCTGATGAGAAAAGTGCCCACATAGGTGGATGTAGCTTCCTCAGGCATTGATAAATGATATATATATACAGATGTGCCATGTACATGTGATGTATTTTAATAGTCTGATGACTAAATGATAATGATGTATGTTATAAAAAGGGTGATGATGAACCCTTGAGACATATGTATATGTTGTGAGAACCTTAGGCATAGGGTTGAGAGCATGTTAGCTCTACGTTTTGTTTTATGCCTATTGTTTTGTACCCTGAGAGGGATTTTGTATAGTTTTGTTATGTATACACATTGTATATTATGAGAATTCACCATATATGATGTACAATTGATGTTGTTAATGATGTTTGATGACGTCAATTTGTTTATCGCTTCCGAATTAATTATCTATGATAATTACTGCGCTTAATAACCATAAATTAATGTTAATGAACCGGATGCATACGGGGCGTTACATTTTATGTTATCAGAGCAGTTTGATAGGGAAGCATTATGTATGGTGAATTGTGTGTTGTTCACTAATGTTCTAGGTGTTCATTATGACTATTGCATGTGTGGTCATTGAGTGTGGGCCTAATCAACTCACCCTTTTATGTGACATGTGCAATGCCATGGTGAGGACCCGGAACAATAGTGGGATGGCGGGTGCAGATGGGCAACCTGACCCAGTGACAGCCGCCTTGGCAGCCATGCAGCATGAGATGACTGCTAACAGGCAGACGAATGAGGCCTTGTTGAAGGCTAATGAGGAGTTGATGGCAAAGTTGAGATCTCTGCGGAGAGAGGACATAGTACCTTCTCCATCACCTGCTTATGAGGGCGAGGGTAGTCGCCACCAGGGTGGAGGTAGTCGTCATTCTGATGGGCCTAGCCACCATAGAGGGGACCGGTTGTCCCAATCTGAGGTTGATGAGGATACAACTGCTAGAGGGAAGATGCTTATTGCTTTCCGCAAGCATGACCCTCCAGCCTTTCTTGGGGAGTATGATGCCATTGCTGCTGTTAGATGGCTATAGGCCTTAGAGAAGATTTTCATTGTGATGGAGTGTTCAGACCATCAGAGACTTCTCTATGCCACATACATGCTTCAGGGAGATGCTCATGAGTGGTGGGTTACCACTTCAGAGTTGATGAGAGGACAAGGTGAGGTTGTTACCTGGCAGGCTTTTGAGGCCCAGTTCCTGGACAGATACTTCCCCAGAGATGCTAGAGAGCAGAAACAGGCCGAGTTTGAGGGCCTTGTCCAGGGACAGATGACAGTAGATGAGTATTTGGCCAAGTTTAATGAGTTGGCTAAATATGCTCATTTCAGGAGGGCTCTACCTGATGCAGAAGTTCTTGCAGCTAAGTTCCAGAGAGGACTTAGAGAGAATATTGAGGAGAAGATAGCTGGTAGTGGGTCCAGGGATTTAGGCTGTCTGGTGAGACAGTGTCGACAGGTGGAGGATATGATCAGGAGGCACAGTGGCAGCCAGCCTACTTCCTCTGTGAGACAGAAGATGAGGAGACCCAGTGGTCCAGGCCCATCCATGAAGGGCAAGGGCAGAGATTTGAGGGTCTCTTCTCCAGCAGACAGATTCAAGAAGGGCCCCAGTCAGATAGGAGTACCACAGAGACCAGGTCCACATCCCAAATGTGCTAGCTGTGGGCGGAATCATTAGGGAGTGTGTTCCACTGGTTAGCTGGTATGTTACAGATGTGGCAAGCATGGCCACTATGCTAGAGAGTGTCCGCAGGCGGGTGGCCAAGTGGTGGCTGCACCAGTGATTTCAGTGGCACCACCCACAGGACGAGTCTACACAGTGGATGCTAGAGAAGCAGCCAAAGCTCCTGACTTGATCAGAGGTATTATTCTGATAGATGTGTATGATGTGAGGGTCTTGTTTGACTCTAGAGCTACTTATTCTTTCATTAGTTATCGCACTGCTTTAGGACTGAACTTGCCAATGTTCAGACTTTCTTCTCCTATGGAGGTTACCACCGCCTCTAGAGAGCAGTGTAGAGTGGATATGTGTTGTAGAGATGTGCATTTTCAGTTTGAGGGCAGGGAGTATAGTGTTGATCTGTATTGCCTTGCGATGCCTACCCTTGAGATTATTTTGGGTATGGATTGGTTGGCCAAGTATGGCATTATGCTAGATTGTTGCTATAAGAAGGTCGTGGTGCCTTCAGATGGAGTCAGCTCGAGTTCCACTTCGTTTCTCTCAGTCTTGTAGGTTCGCAAGGAACTGAAGGGAAGAGCTCAGGGCTATCTGTTGTTGAGTATAGCAGATGAGAGACAGGGGGTGGATATGTCAGAGATTCCGGTAGTGAGTGAGTTTGTTGATGTGTTTCCAGATGAGATTACACAGCTTCCGCCGGATAGGGGGATTGAATTCTCCATTGACTTGGTTCCAGGTGTGGGACCCATATCCATAGCTCCTTACCGCATATCTCCTTTGGAGTTAAATGAGCTGAAGGTACAGATTGAGGACTTGTTGTCCAAAGAGTTTATTAGACCGAGTGTGTCACCGTGGGGAGCACCGGTTCTTTTTATGAAGAAGAAGGATGGGAATATGAGATTGTGTGTGGATTACGGGCAGTTGAATAAGGTTACTATAAAGAATAAGTATCCTTTGCCTCGGATTGATGATTTGCTTGATCAGTTGAGGGGAGCCTGTGTGTTCTCCAAGATAGACCTGGGATCCGCATATCACCAGATTCAGATTAAGCCTGAGGACATACCAAAGACAGCTTTTAGATCTCGGTATGGTCACTATGAGTATCAGGTCATTCCCTTTGGTTTGACGAATGCCCCGACAGTGTTCATGGATTATATGAACAAGGTGTTCAAACCTTACTTGGATCAGTTTGTAGTGGTATTTATTGATGACATACTGATTTACTCCAGGATCGAGACAGAGCATGCCGAGCACCTCAGGATTGTCCTTCAGACATTGAGGTATGATCAACTGTATGCTAAGTTGTCTGAGTGTGAGTTTTGGCTTTCAGAGGTGAAATTCTTGGGCCATGTGATTTCTGCAGCTGGGGTAGCAGTTGATCCCAGTAAGATAGAGGCTGTGATGTCTTGGGAGAGACCCAAGAATGTTTCAGAGATCCGTAGTTTACTTGGTCTAGCAGGTTACTACCGGAGGTTCATTTAGGGGTTCTCACAGATGGTGTTACCTTTGACCCGCCTTACCAGGAAAGGTAGCCCATTTGTTTGGACTCATGAATGTGAGAAGTGTTTTCTGAGATTGAAGGAAAAGTTGACCACAGCTCCAGTGTTGACTCTTCCTGATCCTGAGGGATGTTTTGAGGTTTATTGTGATGCTTCCAAGCAGGGACTTATCCTACACATGATTTAGAGCTTGCAGCTATTGTTTTTGCTTTAAAGGTTTGGAGGCATTACTTGTATGGTGCCAACTTGGTGGTATTCAATGACCACAATAGTCTTAAGTATCTCTTTGATCAGAAAGAGTTGAATATGAGACAGAGATGGTGGATGGAGTTCGTCAAAGATTATGACTTTGAGTTGAGATACCATCCAGGCAAGGCAAATGTTGTTACTGATGCCTTGAGCAGGAAACATGTGAGTGTTGCCTGCATGATGATCTCAGACTGTGAGTTGATAGAGTAGTTTAGAGATATGCACCTGGCTGTGACAGAAGGTGCTAGTGGTCTCGAGTTGAGAGAGATCAAGGTTGATAATGATTTGATACGGAGGATCCGAGAGGCTCAGAAGCAGGATGATGTTGTCAGGGCCATGATTGGTCAGCAGGATATTTCTTGGGAGACTCATGACTTGGTGTTGTACCAAGATCGTATCGTTGTGCCTAAGGGCGAGTTGGTGGATGCAGTTCTGTCTGAGGCTCATAAGGGCCAGTTTAGCATTCATCCAGGTGCCACCAAGATGTACCAGAATCTTAGGAGGAGATTCTGGTGGCCAGGGATGAAGAGAGACATAGCTGAGCAGGTGTCTAAGTGTCTGGTATGTCAGAAGGTGAAGATTGAGCATCAGAGACCGTCAGGTTTTCTACAGCCTTTATAGATTCCTGAGTGGAAATGGGATGGCATTTCCATGGATTTTGTAGTTGGATTACTGAGGACTCAGACTGGATGTGATTCCATCTGGGTGATTGTAGATAGGCTGACCAAGTCTGCTTATTTCTTACCCGTTCGGACTTATTATACTTCAGAGAGGTTGGCTCAGCTAGATGTCAGAGAGATTGTCAGATTACATGGTGTCCCAGAGAGTATTGTCAGTGATAGAGATCCGAAGTTCGCTTCTAGATTTTGGAGTGCGCTTCAGGAGGCTTTTAGGACTCAGCTGAGGCTTAGTACAGCTTATCACCCACAGACAGATGGTCAGATAGAGAGGACTATCCAGACCCTGGAGGATATGCTGAGAGCTTGTGCTTTGGAGTAGGGTACTAGGTGGGATAGGTATCTACCTCTGGTGAAGTTCTCGTACAATAATAGTTTTCATGCTAGTTTGGGCATGGCACCTTATGAGGCACTGTATGGCCGGAGGTGCAGGACTCCTGTTTGTTGGACTGAGGTGGGTGAGAGACAGCTTCTTGGACCTGAAATGGTTCAGGAGACTACTGAGCAGATCCGTTTGATCAGAGATACGTTGTTGAAGGCTCAGAGTCGATAGAAGAGTTATTATGATCATAAACACAGGCCGCTGCAGTTTGATGAGGGCGACCATGTGTTTCTGAGGCTGTCTCCAGTTACAGGTGTTGGACGGGCATTGGGTGTGAGGAAGCTCAGTCCTAGGTTTATTGGTCCTTACCAGATTCTCCAGAGGGTAGGACCAGTGGCCTATAGGCTAGCTTTGCCTCCCCAATTGTCAGGGCTGCATGATGTATTCCACGTGTCACAGCTGAAGAGATATGTATCAGACCCTTTGCACGTGGTGGAACCTGGCACCGTTCAAATTAGGGAGAATCTGACTTGTCCTACACGACCAGTGCAGATTCTTGACAGGATAGAGAAGCAGATCCGAAGTAAGACTATTCCCATAGTCAAGGTACAATGGGAAGGGAGGACACCTAAGAAGGCGACTTGGGAGCGAGAGTAGGAGCTTTTGCAGCTGTACCCTGAGTTGCTTGACAGGTATGAATTTGAATTTTGCGGTCAAAATTCTTAAAAGGTGGGGTGAATATAATAACCAAGGTTAAATAAATAAAAGAAAAAGAAAGAAAAGCTTAAATTTACTATATTTCTGTCGCAAAAGCATTAGTGACGAAATTAGCGACAGATTTAGCGACGGCTGGAGACTCACGCTGATAGCGTGAGATTTCAGCAGAAAGCCATTTTTCCACTGGTATGTGGCGCTGGTAATGCCAAAGTGGCGCTAGTAGCAGGAGATTGGCGCTGGTAGCGCCATTTACGGCGCTGGTAGCGCGGGAGGCACGTTAGAAGCCAATTCCCACTGGAATCTGGCGCCGGTAGCGCCAGAATGGTGACAGTAGCGTGGGAACACGTACTGAGGGCCTATAAAAGGCCATTTTCGCATTTTTGCCAGCAAAAACTGCTTCTCTCCTTCCTAAAGCCATTTCCTCCATTAATGAAGTAAAAAGCTTCATATCTTCTCCATTATTCATCTAAACACTTCCTACCCAACTAGAAAGTTGATTAGAACTCCTCTATAAGCTAGATTCCAGCTTCGATTTCTCAAGAGAACCATCAATCAGAGAAATTCCGTTCTCTAGGGAACTTTGGGAAAACTGAGTTTGGAAGGGAAAGAAGGCGATTCAAGGACGCCAAAGCTTGGAGAAGTGATCCTCCAACCTTTCTCGACTGTTTAGAGGTAAGAAACTCAAGTTTTACCGATGATTTGGGAATTTGTTCTTGGGATGAATAGTGACCCATTTGTGATAGGGCTAGAATTAGGCTTAGGTTCTTTAGAAAAGTATGCTCAGGAGGTTGTTCTGATGAATAATAAGCTTTGAATCATGACTATTGATGAAATTTGGTTTTGACTCTGATATATGTATGAATAGGAAGAATGATGATTAAATGGAGGGTATCATGACATGTATGAGCATAAGTGTTTTTACTAAAAGTGTTCATGAGACTGTATAGAAGATGATTGAGTGTTAAATTGATTGTTTTGGATAACTTGGTTATTCTTGAGATATAGAGGGGTTAAGCAATTGTATGCTTTGAACTATCTTATGCAGAGTCTTAGAGGGACTCTAGTCCCTTGGTTAGGCTGAGATAGATCCTGTTGAGGGTCTGTGAATCGCTTATAAGGTGGTTACCTCTGATAACCCTAAGATAGAGAACAGAGAGGCTGTAATGGAAAGGAATAACGTTTCCTTTCATTCTAACGGTTGAGGACCGTTGTTGATTGATTGTTTGTATGCCTTGTGTAGGGCGTGATACAGACATTGCTGGTGGTTGTGACCACGAAGCCGGGAGAGCCGGTGTAGCGCTGAGAGCAGGTAAGCTCTTTGTTCTTGGGAGTGTTTCCCCTTGATTGTGTTCCACCATACTCCAGAGGGAGTGATGGTTATTGTATGAATTGATACATGTATATTGAAATTGTGTGTTACTATTCTAATTGGAATCATGTACTTGATATACATGGATTGAGGCTATGTGTGTTGATTGATGAGATTTCTCCCAGCAGAATAGAATAGAATGTATATATGTTTGAGTAAGTCCTGATTAGAAATGTGCCCATATAGATGGATGTAGCTTCCTCAGGCTAATGATAGAAAGTCCTGATGAAAAATGTGCCCATATAGATGGATGTAGCTTCCTCAGGCAAATAATAGGAAGTCCTGATGAGAAAAGTGCCCACATAGGTGGATGTAGCTTCCTCAGGCATTGATAAATGATATATATATACAGATGTGCCATGTACATGTGATGTATTTTAATAGTCTGATGGCTAAATGATAATGATGTATGTTATAAAAAGGGTGATGATGAACCCTTGAGACATATGTATATGTGGTGATATGGCTTGAGAGCTGTAATGGCTAACTTGTAATGCCAATTTTGATATTATATGCATGGAAGTGAACCAGGGGGAGGAAAGACCTCCAAGGACCCTGAGTTTACTGAGATTGTTATCTCACCCCTGTTGGGGGTTATGTTTTGTAGGTGATACTCAGGGAGCTGCTGAGAGATCCCAAGGCAAGAGTCCCGAGCAGGGATAGGTTCTGTGAGAACCTTAGGCATAGGGTTGAGAGCATGTTAGCTCTACATTTTGTTTTATGCCTATTGTTTTGTACCCTGAGAGGGATTTTGTATAGTTTTGTTATGTATACACATTGTATATTATGAGAATTCACCGTATATGATGTACAGTTGATGTTGTTAATGATGTTTGATGACGTCAATTTGTTTATCGCTTCTGAATTAATTATCTGTGATAATTACTGCGCTTAATAACCATAAATTAATGTTAATGAACCGGATGCATACGGGGCGTTACAACAGACAAACATCACAAGAAAACTAGAAGTACCTATTGGCCGAAAATTTATGATTAGGTAAATCAGAAGATAAGTTTCTAAATTTTACTACTCAATATAATAAATGCAAGAAAATAAACCTTACACTAAAAATGAAGGAAGATCACATGAGTATTTAAAACTATCATGAGCTATAGTTTCAAAACATGTGATGATATGATAAGGAAAATTATCATATGAGAAACACCTGTGATGGTAATGTGATACAGGAAGGATAGGATAAAAGCTAATGGATCCAAGTTGTAAGTTTAGAAGTTTTTAGAATATATATCTAGTTATGATTAGTTAATTTATGAAAATAAATGAATCTTAGCCAAGTGGAGTATGGGATAAAGGCTTAAGATTTTAGATGTATGACACCTTAGTAACTATCACATCAATTTGAAAACACATGAAGTCCCAGTGGTATAAACACTCAACTTAGGTGCAGTCACTTGCATGTGTACGTGAGCTTTTTTTTATAAAGTAAATCAATAGGAATGGAGGAGTAGCCATGTGTGTGTTTAAGTGGTACAACCAATGCATAAAACAAACAAAACCAAGCATTTTGAAGAAGCATTCGACATGGAATTCAGCATTTATGAAGAGGAATCTTTGCTTTTTGCCTAGTAAGCATGCATTTAATGCATGAATTAAAATATCTTCATGGCATGATGACATAGTTCCATTGGAACCAAACTAGGAACTAACTAGGTTACCTTCTAAATAATTCCTTTACATCCTAACTAAATTCCTTGCTATAAATATCTCATTGATTCAAAATTTTGCACATTCCAAACTCTTTATCTCTACCTCACGTTCACTTTCTCCTTATACCTCTTTAGTTTTGTTTCATTTGCACTTTTCATCATTGAAAACAATAGGAATACCCACAATAACCAAGAGGGGGGTGAATTGGTATAAACTTGGTCTTTTAAAAATTATTTAGAAAATCCGAGTTATAGGATCTTAATCACAATTAAACCAAGAACGCTTCAAATCAATCAAACCACTCAGCCCAAAACAATTGCTTCAAAAATAGAACTTGTTGAGTAATGAAAATAATACCAAGAACTAATGATCAAGATGACAAAAAGAGTTTAAGGAATAGAAAACCAACACAAGAATTTACACTGGTTCACTTCTCAAAAGAAGCTACATCCAGTTCTTCTAATCAACACTAGATTAGAGTTCCACTATTATAAAATTTCAATTCTTACAAGCTTTACAACAACCACTCTTTATCAACCCTAGATAAAGAACTGAAATCTAAAACCCTATTAGATTCCTAATGATCAAGACATAGAGAACCCTTCTCTACTCTTCCCTCTAGAGAAACCCACTCTAGAAAAAGCTTAAAGAACCCTTTACAATAGTTTCAAACTACCAAGAATACAAAAAACGAATTTACAACAAGAGATAATGGAGAGAGACAACCTGATGATCCAATGAATACGAATGAATATGGTTTACCAATCAGATTTGAAATGCAAAAATCAATTTTAGAACTTTCTCTCCAAAACTTCTTTGAAAATATTGCCCAAGAAATCTTTCAATACACCATGAAGATTAAAAAGTGGGACAAGAGCTTTGTTAACTCAGAAAATCCTTTCTAACTTTGAGAAGGCTTGTATATGCTTAGAAATATCGAAGTATGTAAGTTATAAGATCAGACAAGTCTTTAATCTATTTGTAACCAATGTTTATAACAGAATGTAATTGATTAAAGCACCAAGTAATCGATTAAATTATCTTATGTAATCGATTAAATTGCCAAATAATTGCTTAAAATGTTCTTAGCACATCCTGGGAACTGCAAGGAGCAATATGGATTAAATTATCTTATGTAATCTATTAATCCGAGTCGTAATCGATTAAAGCAGTCAGGATTATGGTAATCGATTAAAGCAGTCATGCATATTTAACAATGAACTTAGGTAATCGATTAAGATAGTGAAACATGATTTTCAGTTTGTACTATGTAATCGATTACGAGAAGCCTGTAAACGATTGAAATGTTCTTCATGGCTTTTCCAGAATTAAAACATTAGCTGGTAATCGATTATATCATTGTGTAATCGATTAAAGCAGTGAGATTTCATTTTTCCAAAAACTTAACCATGAGAAATTAGTTTCTTTTAAAAACATGAATAACTTTAATGCTTTACTGAAATCATGTATGCATGTTAATGATCATGTTCATACAATGCAAGGATCATAAGATTTGCCTCTCATACACTTAACCAAATTACAATTTCCTTGGCATGTAAAAAGCTAAAACCTTTCTTCTAAAGCACAAGCTTCTTCTTTAGCTTCATCTTCTTCTTGCTCCCTCTATATCCAACAATCTCCCCCTTTTTGGCTTTGAACATGCCAAATATCAATTGAACATTTGTTTATCTTTTAAGTGCTTTGAGGGATAAGTGATAGGAGACTCAGCCTTGTTAATGTGAAATCAAATCAGCTTTTTGCCAAGAACAAGTGTCAAGTATAATGCTTGCATAAACATAACTCAATTTCTTTCTTTGATTTTGCTTTGCTCCCCCTGATTTAATACTTCTTATCAATTTAGTTATCAATCAATTTATTTCTCCCCCTATTTGACTTATCAAAGACAAAAAGTAGTAACTCAAGCAAGAAGAAATAGAAATGTAAAATATTTAATTGAAAGGGAAATAGTGCAGTACATTAATCAAAGGAACCAGAAATCAGAACAGAAAAAATAGCAGAAATAGAAACTAGATAGGAAACATAAACAGACTAAATGAGTTTATCAAACTCATCAAGAACAATCCTAGCTTCTATGTTTTCAAGCCTAGACTTCATCTCTTCCAAGGATGAATTAGTCTCAGCCCTGTGCTCATGGTGGAAAGACAATAAGGCATCCATTATTTGAATCATGAAAGATTCAAATGGAGAATATTGTTGAGTTTCAGGATCTCCTTCAGCTTCTTCACCCCCTTCATCAGCACCTCCTTCACCTCTAGCTTGAGGTTGTTGTCCAGCCATTCCATCCATTGACTGTTTTCACCAATCCAAGCTTATGCAGATGCTTCTCCTTGATGAGGTTGGTGAAATCATTTGTATGATCAACCACCTCATCTGTTACGTCAATTTGGAAGTAATCTATAAACCTGGATACAAGAACAGCATAAGGAAAATTATAACTAATCAGCCTATTAGATTTCACCATAGTTTCCATAAAGACCATGATCCAATTGATCTAAGTGGAGGTCTTTATGCCATGAACAAGCTGCAAATCATCATCTGTGATTTGAGCATGGTTGGTAGACCTAGGGGTAATGATGTAGGTTATGATGTAATGAAGTAACCTATCTTCCCCTGTCAGATTTCCCACACCAAGCCACTTCAGCCTTGCTTGGGGGTCTTGAAACATCCCTCTATAAGTGTCAATCGTATTGTAACCCCCTATTTCTTCATCAAACCTCCTCACACCAGCAGAGGAGATTCCTGCAACAGCTTCCCACACATCTTCATCTATGACCATGGGTACTCCTTTCACTTGGGAATGAATTATCCCATCCATGCTAGCCTTTGCACAGGTGAAAAACACCTTCACCAACTCAGGGTAAAAAGTACCCTTGAGTTCAAGGAATTTCGCCAGCCCTTGAACCTCTAGTAGGGCAGGAAACTGAAATCCCTCCCTAATAAACCAATTAAGGTCAAGATATTTGAGTAGCATCACCAGTTTGGTGGCATTGAATTGCAGATAAGTCATTTTATGCTTTTCTTCAGTGAACCAGAGATTCAATCTATTTCCAACAGAACTAGATGATTCTCCAGCCTTTCTTTTGCTTGTTTTGATTCTTTTAGAGGTAGACATGGTGTTTGGGCAGTGTTTGGGATAGAATGGAGAAGAAGAAAGCTTTAGAAAATAGAAGCTCAAAGAGAAGCAAGTTTAGGTGTGATTTTTCCTTTGGGGAAAAGCTGAATATATAGGGATTTCTACTGTTCGAAATTTGAAATTTGAATGAATGTAACAGCTATTTCATTTACCTAGAGGTTTAAATGCTTTGTTCAAGTTTGAATTTTGAATTTAAAAGCAGTTGGGCAGTTTCAATTTCCAAGAAATTTGCAGAGATTTCAGAAATCGCCATAAGTAATCGATTACATGAGCATGGTAATCGATTAATTCGTTCTTAATAATGGCTGTTTATCATGGTGTAATCGATTAATTCTACCTATAATCGATTATTCCAAAGAGAGCTAACAACATAATAGAATATGAGACACATGTAATTGATTATTCCGATGTGTAATCGATTATTCCAGAGAGAATATTGGTTCAGAGAAAATTTTATTGAACAGTAATCGATTATTTTGCTGTGTAATCGATTATTCCAGAGAGTTTTAAGATTGAGGATTCAATTTTTATGGATTGTAATCGATTAAATGGTTGTTGTACTCGATTACCTGAGACATAAAATCACTCTAAAACATAGTGTAAGCTTCAAATAATCGATTATCCCGTGTTGTAATCAATTAGTATAGAGCATTTTGCAGAATGAACAGTGATTATGCAGCACATTTCGAATTTTGAAGCACATGTGATGATTATCTAAATAAGATGCAATAACATATAGACAAACACATAACAATTGATCATGCTAGCATAAGTTGGACTCATCAAGAATACCCAGCATGTTCCTAAGAGTATAGAATCTATCTCTAGCCAAAGGTTTAGTGAATATATCAGCCAATTGATTATGTGTATCAATGAAGTCAATTTTGATGTTACATTTTTGAATGTGATCTCTAAGGAAATGATGTCGTATCTCAATGTGTTTGGTCTTTGAGTGCATTATTGGATTCTTGGATATGTTGATGGCACTTGTGTTGTCACATATTATGGGAATTGCTTTTAATTCTTCACCAAAATCTTGTAGTTGTTGCTTCAACCAAAGGGTTTGAGCACAGCAACTTCCAGCAGAGATATACTCAGCTTCAGCAGTTGATAGAGTAACACAAGATTGCTTTCTGCATTGCCATGAGATCAGTGAGCTGCCAAGTAGGTGGCAAGTTCCACTAGTACGTTTTCTATCCAATTTGCACCCTGTAAAGTCAAAATCAGAATATCCAATTAAGTTGAGTAATGCACCTTTGGGATACCAAAGACCAACTCTTGGTGTTGATTTGAGATATTTGATGATCCTTTTGACTGCTGTGAGGTGTGATTCTTTGGGATTTGCTTGATATCTTTCACACAAACAGACACTCAACATGATGTCTGGTCTACTTGCTGTCAAATATAATAAGTATCCAATCATTCCTTTGAATTTTACTCATCAACCTTCTTCCCTTTTTCATTTGAATCAAGATAGGTTGATGTTGCCATTGGAGTTTCAGTATCTTTTATTTTCTCCATTTCAAACTTTTTGATCACTTCAAGGCAGTATTTGGTTTGATTTAGAAATGTCTCATTCTTTATTTGCTTCACTTGAAGTCCAAGAAAGAATGTTAATTCTCCCATCATTGACATTTCAAACTCATTCTGCATAGAGATAGAAAATTCTTTGCACAACGATTGATTAGTTGAACCAAAAATTATATCATCAACATATACTTGAACCAATAAAATATCATTGCTTTGCCTTTTTATGAACAAGGTTTTATCAACATTTCCTCTTATGAAAGATTGATCAAGCAGAAATTTTGGTCAGTCTCTCATACCAAGACCTTGGAGCTTGTTTTAAACCATAAAGAGCTTTCTTGAGTTTGAAAACATGGTTTGGATATTTGAAAATTGCAAAACCAGGAGGTTGCTCCACATAGATGTCCTCCTCAATATATCCATTTAAGCAAAGCACTTTTAACATCCATTTGAAACAGTTTAAAATCCATTAAACATGCATATGCAAGTAGCAACCTAATGGCTTCTAACCTTGCTACTGGAGCATAGGTCTCCTCATAGTCAATGCCTTCCTATTGGTTGTAACCTTTTGCAACCAATCTAACTTTGTTTCTGACTATGATACCACTCTCATCAAGTTTGTTCCTAAACACCCATTTACTGCCAATAGGTTTGAGAGAAGAGGGTCTAGGAACAAGTTCTCAAACTTCATTTCTCTTAAATTGATTCAGTTCATCATGCATGACATGCATCCAATGTTCATCAAGTAAGGCTTGATCAATGCTCTTAGGTTATATTTGTGAAACAAAAGCCATATTAAAACAAAGATTTCTCAATGAAGATCTAGTAGATACTCCCTTTGTAACTTCACCAATTACATTGTCAAGGGAGAGATCTCTTGTAGTTCTCCAATCTTTTGGCTCTTGGACTAGTGTTGATTGTTTCATTTCATCAATTGGTTCTTCCTTTTCTTTATCCATTGATCCATTAAGTTGTATGAACTCTTCCAAAGGACCTACATCATTTTCACACTTCTTTTCCTCTTTAGAGGGATTAGATTCAACACAAATAACATGAACTGATTTTTCCATGCATAAAGTTCTTTTATTGAAAATTCTATATGCTTTGCTTTGTAATAAATATCCAAGAATGGCTTCATCAGCTTTAGCATCAAATTTTCCAAGTGATTCTTTACCATTATTCAATCACTTGCAGCCAAATGCTCCTAAGTGAGAAATGTTTGGTTTTCTACCTTTGTATAGTTCATAAGGAGTTTTCTTCAAAATAGGCCTTATTAGTAATCTATTCAAAGTGTAGCAAACTGTACTTACAGCATCAACCCAAAAATGTTTAGGCAAATTTGTCTCATTAAGAAGAGTTCTTGCACCTTCTTCAAGGGATCTATTTTTCCTCTCCACAACACCATTTTGCTGGGGTGTTCTTGGATGTTAGTGTGACTTGCCCTTCTACGCCATAGCCAAGATTCATCAATTTTACTTATTAGGCAAGAAGTGTTGTGAATGAATGCATGATCTATGGAGAGTAAATAGATATTACCTTTTCTTTTACCTATATGAATCACCTCACCAATTTGGCCATCACATATCATACAATAATTTTCATTAAATGACACTTTGAATCCTCTATCACAAAGTTGGCTTATACTTAGAAGATTGTGCTTTAAACCTTCCACATAGAGAACATTTCTGATTTTGGTTTTAAAGCTGTCTCCTATATTTTCTTCACCAACTATCTTCCCTTTGTTGTTGTCTCCATAGGTGACAAATCCACCATCTTTAAGAGTCAAATTTGTGAGCATTGACATGTCACCGATCATATGTCTAGAGCATCCACTGTTAAGATACAATAATGACGATGCTTTTAGACACACCTACAAAATTCATATCAATTTACAAAGGAAGGTACCCAATTGAGGTTGGGTCCATAGGGGTTAGCTATTTTCTTTTTCTTTGGCACCCAAATGCATTCTCCATTTGGCACATAGAATCTCCTAGCATAGCACCTATTAGATGTGTGACCTTTCTTCATACAATAGTTACAAGTTACAGCTCTTGATGCTCTTTCAAAATGAGTCATATGATTATAATTTGTTTTTGAAACAACTTTTTGATATTTCTGTTTTGGAGGCACAAACTTGGTTTTTACAAAAGATTTTGATCCATGTTTATAACCCAATCCAAAAGTATCTCCAACATATTTTTGCACACTTAGCATTTAAGCTAAATTGCATTTTCATTTATAAAGCCTTTTCAAAAGATCGACCAAGTAATTATTTTCTGAAAGCACTATCATATGTTTTTCACCTTGACTCTTTTTAAACTCATTAAACTCTTCTTGCAAAGCTTGGTATTTGTCAGCATTTGATGAAGAAGAAGCACATACACATCCATTCATTTTGTAGCTTGAAACAAGCTTTTCATTTTCTTCTTTCAAGTTACAAATTTCAGTTTTCATTTCTGCAAGTTTTGTGACATGCCATCTTTAGCCTATTATTGGATTTTGCTAGCTTTTGAGCCTCTTCATGCATTTCATGGAAAGCATCAACAACTTGATCACATTCAGAATTTACCTCTGTTTCAGCACTTAAGAAATCATCATCTTCACTTATTGTGGAAGTGAAACATGCATTTGCTTCTTCATTCTCACTTGATGATTTAGAAGTTGTTGACTCATTGTCTTCCTATGCTATACATGCTTTCTTAGGCTTTCATTCTTTCTTTGTCTTCTTTTCACCTTGTTGATTTTTCAAAAAGATAGAATATTCAAATTTAATGTGGCCAGGCTTACCACATTCAAAGCAAGTGAAGTTTGTGTTGTTGTTGTTGTCACTCTTTTTGTTGTTGAACTTTTTGTTCGTGTTTCTTCTAATAAACTTGCTGAATTTTTGACAATTAGATTCATGTTGTCATCATCATCTTCTTCACTTGAGTCTTCTTCCCTTTCCACTTTTGAGGATGCAACTTTCAAGGCTATGCTTTTATGTTTCTTATCTTCATCTTCTGCATTGGTTAGTTGTGACATTTCAAGTTCATACTCAAGAAGCTTACCAAAAAGTGCAGCCATAGACATTTTGGATAGATATTTTGATTCTTTGATTGTTGTCACCTTTGGTTGCCATGGTCTTGTGAGACACTTCAAGATTTTAATGTTCAACTCTTCAGCATCAAAAATATTTCCAAGACCAATAAGATGATTTACTATGTCAGTGAATATTGTTTGAAGCTGAGACATGTTTTCTGTGGAGTTCATCTTGAACATTTCATACTCATGGATTAATGCATGTTTCCTTGATCTTCTTACTTCATCTGTACCTTCATGAGTTATCTCCAACATCTCCTTTGCACTTTTTCACCTAACAGTTCTAAAGAATTCATCAAAAGAAAGTGCAGAAGTAATCATGTTCTTAGCTTTGAAATCATATTGGACAACTCTCTTTTCAACATCTGTCATTTCGTCCCATTCTTTGGGAATCATATTACCAGCAGTTTTAATAGGAATCAAAGGACCTTTTTCTATTTCATTCCAAATACCTGGGTCATTTGATTGAATGAAGATTTGCATTCTATTTTTCCAAAAATTGAAGTGCTCTCCTTCAAAATCGGAGAATGATTGAAAGAGGCACCCTCCTTGAAGGTAATTTGTGTGGTATTCATTTTTTTTAAAGAAAGATAGTGATATTGAATATCACTCAAGAACCTTCTCTGGTACCAATTGAAAACAATAGGAATACCCATAATAACCAAGAGGGCGGGGTGAATTGGTTTAAACTTGGTCTTTTAAAAATTATTTAGAAAATCAAAGTTATAGGATCTTAATCACAATTAATTTAATATTTTTCTATTCTTCTTAGCTTATTTGACTTCTCTTGGACTTTTATTTCCTCATTCTAATTCAGTTTTTGCCTTAGGCAAACAAGTGAGCTTAATTGATAATTGTTGCTTATTTTTGGAGTTTTTGCTTACTTGATCTATCTTCCTTGCACAGGACCTAGAGAGCTCTACAGAACTCCAAATGGCGCATATGAGTACTCCCTAGAAAGATAAGGAAAATATCTACAAGTTTGTCAGAGATAAGCCAATGCCAATTCTGTCATTTTGAGGGTCATTTTCGGCTTGGAAGTCAGAATCACTGCACTTGAATTTTGGGCTGCGAAATTGGTGTAATTAGTAATTAGTTAGATTAGTTGAGATTCATTATGGCTCATCCTTTCCTACTGACTCATTCACTATATTTTAGTGATTTTAGTTATTTGGATGGACACACTTCATTTTAGCATAAATACATTTTGTAGTGACTTTTAGAAGTTTTTAGAATTAAAACCCTTTCTCTTATTTTCTCTCAACTGCTCTTCATTGTTCTTCACTATTCTTCATCTTCATTTCTATTCTTCCATTTTCTTGCACTCATTTCATGGGGCTTTCATTGATGATGATCATGGAAGGCTAGACAATCAATCAATCCAAGGATCCAAGCCCAAGCAAGGAGCATTTGAGTTTTGGTTTGGTATTTCAAATTCTGTGTGAATGTTCACTTTCTTCTTCAATCCTCTATTCGATTTTCATGATTATGAATGTGTTTAGGATTGAAAGCGGATTAGGTGTTACGTATTTTCACCACGGCAAGCGTACCGTTCTATCGCTGTAAGTTTCAAATTTATAAAAGTTCGTATCCACAGGGATTTGAGTTTACGTCGGTTGCTTTAATTTGTTAACAGTTTAATAGTTATATACAGATGACGAAAAGCGAAGATTCATTTGTTGTTTTGCATAAAATAAAGATAACGAAAAACCAAATAACGATTGCGGAAAATAAATAAATGGATACAAGTCAA
>QARZ01040027.1:10050-29308 GCA_013407115.1 Glycine latifolia | reverse complement strand
ATACTCCGAGGGAGTGATGGTTGCATACATGATGCATGTGCATTGAATTGGTTGTTACAGTTTTCTCATGATAATATGTATGCATGATTCTATTCTTTGTGTGGATGGTTATCTGTTGAATACATCTTCTGGCCAGTTAGATAGATATGGACCTCCCTACGAGTAGAGCGCAACTCCTAGTTTGGTTTGCTCATGTAAAGGGTGATGATGATCCCTTAAGACCAAGAGATAGGTGGTCCCATTGCGGTTGAAGCCTATTCTTGGAGGTGCCATATACGTGCATCCATGTGTAAAGGGGTAGCTCCCGATGGGATGACACGGGTGTGAGTTCCGGTCTCACACTGGGGACTGAGAGTCCCAGATGCTGATGATGATGCATCTCGTGGCGGGCGTAGTACCGCGGATATACATTAGAGCTAGATGATGACTATGTATTGTTGTGAGGGCCTAGAGGCCTAGTGATTGTGATGCCTTTGATGTTGTGTGATTCATCTGGCAGAGATGATAGATCTCAGGGCCGGAGGCCCCAGTAGAGACAGTTCCAGTGTAGCTGCTTGGCAGCACTTTGAGAGCTTGAAGGCTCCTTTGTTCTGGTTTTGATGTATTTTGTGCCCCCTGTGAGGGAAGATGTGTGTGTGTGCGCACATGTTTTGGATTTGTTATGTATATGGACTTTATACGTTTTGTATGCCCTCATGTGAGGATGAGATCTTTGAGATCGGGGCACATGGTGCTTATTCTTTTGTATGACCACAAGAGTGACTCTATGGATGATGATGTATTATACATAACTAGTTTAAGTTATGTAGTTATGTTTCTCCTACTATATCTGTTGGATTACTTGGTTATATGCCTTTATGTTATCTGGATCTGAGAGGCTAGTGGTGGTTATGGCATTTTATGTTATTGTGGGTAACGTACCGTACATAATGAATCAAGAAATAAGGTTTGGTTATCGCTTCCGCGGGTTTTAATTAATGTTAATTACTGCGCTTATCTGGTTAAATAATTGTTAATACACCGGATGCATATTGGGGTGTTACACAATTCATCTAAAAGATCATTAAGTCTAGGGATGGGATGTCTATACCTTATGGTGATGTTGTTGATTGCCCTACAATTCGTACACATTCTCCAAGTTCCCTTCTTCTTAGGCACAAGAATAATAGGCATAGCACAAGGGCTCATGCTCTCACGGATCCACCCTTTTCCAAGTAGCTTCTCCACTTGTGTTTGTGTCTCTTTTGCTTCCATTGGTGAAGTCTTATAAGCTGGCCTATTAGGAAGTGAACAACTGGGAATCAAATCAATTTGATGCTCAATGCCTCTCAAGGGAGGCAACCCATTAGGAACTTCTTTTGGAAAAACATCTTGAAATTCTTCCAAAAGGGATTGCATAGCTTTGGGCAATTTTTCACCTTCCTTTTCAACATGTAAACAAAGAGAGTTAGGAAGCATATAATAAAGACGTTGTTATGCCAATAACACTTTCTTAATTTTCCTTTCACTCAAGAACAAGCTCTCTTTAATCTCATGAATTTTTTTGTTATCATTCTCTTTTTTCTTTCCTTTTTTCTCACTAATTTTTCTCTTTGGTAGCTCACTTTTATTCTCTTTTTTAGTTGCAGCATTTTTTTTCAACTCCTCAATTCTCTTTTCTTTCATCTTTATTTGATCCTCACATACTTTTCTAGGAGTCAAAGGCCTCAAAATAATTTTCTTGCCTAGGTGCTCAAACTCAAAAGTGTTCTCCATGCCATTGTGTATCACTTTTCTATCATATTGCCATGGCCTACCAAGAAGGATATGACCAGGCTCCATTGGAACAATATCACAAAGAACATTATCATGATAAGCATTAATAGAAAAAGGAATGAGCACTTGGGAATTTACCACCACTTCTCCACTTTCACTAAGCCATTTTAGCTTGTATGACTTTGGATGCTTTGTGGTTGACAAGTGTAATTTCTCCACAAGTCTTGTACTAGCAACATTGGTGCAACTTCCATGATCAATGATAAGTGAGCATACATTGTCTTTAGCCAAGTATCTTGTGTGAAAAATATTTTCTCTTTGAGTTTCCTATTTTTCTAGGCAAAAATTGCTCAACACTCTCCTTACCATCAAAAGATCTCCCTCTTCGGCCTCTACTAGTGTGAGTTCTTTTTCTTCTTCACTTGAAGAACTATTTGATTCACTTGAAGACTCACCCCTTATGCCTCCATCCTCAAGCAAAATCATGGTCCTCTTGTTAGGACATTGAGAAGCAATGTGACCCTTGCCAAGACACTTAAAACACTTGATATTGCTTGATCTTCTTGGAGTTGGCTCCACAATGTTTTTGCTTGAGCTTTCCACCTTTTCTTCTTTATTTTTCTCATGAGAAACCTCCTTTTTAGGATTGTCCTTCCAGCTGGAAGTTGCAGCCCCATTTGAGAATTTGGAAGTTTTTCTCTTCTTTAATTGTTGTTCCACCCTTTGAGCTTTGTGGACTAGCTCCTCAATTGTTGCATATGAATGTAGCTCCATCACATCTTGAATTTCTCTATTCAAGCCATGAAGGAACCTAGCCATAGTTGCTTCTTGAACCTCCACAATTTCAGCCCTTATCATCATCAATTCCATTTCCTTATAATATTCATCAATGCTCTTGTAACCTTGGAAATGTCTTTGTAGCTTGTTATGGACTTCTCTTGCATAATAAGTTGGAACAAGTCTTCCTCTCAAGCATGCCTTCAAGTCATCCCAAGAATTCACTCTTTGTCTCCTCATCCTCCCTATATCCACTTGAATTTGGTTCCACCATATCAAAGCATAACCACCAAACTCTAAAGTTGCTAGAGTAACTTTCTTTTCTTCATCAAAATGTTGGCATGAGAAAATTTGTTCTACTTTGATCTCCTACTCAAAATAATCTTCCGGATCATTATTGCCGAGGAATTTTGGAATTTTTATTTTCACTCCATTCAATCCTCCATTCCTCCCTTCACTCTCTTCTCTACTCACCCTCCAATCTTCATCATCTCTATTTTGCCTCCTAGGATTGTGTCTCCTATGATTTTCTCTTCTTTCATTATTTTCTCTTCTATTATTTTCTCTCCAATCCTCCCTCTCACTCCTCTTATCATAATAATTTCCTCCATGAGAAGAAGCATAGTCACTCAACCTCCTCCTACTATGAGCCTCTCCATCCACAATTCACAATGGATGACTCCTCCTTTGTGTCCCCTTTTGAAACTCTTCAAACCTTGCATCTATTTTGGTTTGCAAGTCTTTCATTTGTTTTGTCATGACTTTCATCAACCTAGAGGTCCTAGGTGACAAAGCCTCTCCTCCACTTGAACTCATCCTTCAGAAAAAATGGTTAGCAAAACACAAGTATATAAAGAAATTCTCACCACTCTCTAAGTGTTTGCCACTCACACTCTTGTTTGCACACTTTCTAGGCTTTTTTTATAATCTTCTCTCTTACCTTTTTCCACTCTTATTCCTCTCTATAGTTCTTAAGAAAAAACTTCTAATCAAATCAAGCCTCTTTATTATAGTGAAATAGGAAATGATTCTAGGCTAGACTTAAGAGTTCAAAGAACAAGAAAACTTGGAAATTTTAAGAGACAAGCAACAAAGCAAAAATTTAGAAAAGCACAACTCAAATTGGAATTTAATGAGACAACTCAAGGAATACTATGGCTGTACCAAACTGCACAAGGAGGATATGCCAAGTAAATTCAATTGCTAGAAGCCAAATTTCATCAAATTTACATGTTATACAAGTTCACTTGATTTTGTTGTTCAAAAGAAATTTTGGAACTTGTAATTTTGTAACTTTGCTTCTAAATTCTGTTTTCTTTCACTTTTTCCAGCCACTAATCAATAATGTCTTTGGCTGTACCAATATGATATAACTTGATGTATTTTTCTTTTGCTTTTGATTGTTTCTTTCACAATTTTTTTTCCAGCTTTTGTGTTTCTTTTGCACAAGTTCAAAAATTCTTAAAGAAATTCAATGAATCACTAAAATACGATGTATAACAATTGTAAAATTTGCTTCTAACAACTCAATTCATTTTAGGCATGAGAGTAGAATCAAAACAAGTGGTTATACAACACAAAAACACTACAAACAAAAGTTGACAAGAATCAAAGCTAGAAAATTAGACAAATATCAAGAACACATGAAGAACATAAGAACATGAAATCACATAGAACTTGAAGAAAACACTAAGGTTTTGTGGCTGAACACACAACAAGCCCACACCACTAAGAATCAAAGGAAAACAACAAGAAACAAGGAATTGAAATGGATTTTCGTTTTTGGATTTGATGCAGAATTTTACCTTTGAAGAAATTCTAAAACTGAACTTGAAGAAGAATTCTACAAGGATTAGGCTCTAGATACTACATTATGTAATAGCTGAACCCATAGCCATTAATTTTTCCCAAATCTACCTTGCAATAAAATCCAATCTTCTAGCAAACTTCAAGAACACACAAGCTTCTAGCACTCCTTGAAATTGGGGCTGTTTTAGAAGTTTAAATTGCAGAAAATGGAAGATGGAAGAGAGGATAGGGATGAAGGTGAAGACACCATGGAGAAGCTCTCCAATAAGTCTAGGAAGAATCACCACAATAGCATTGGGAAGCCATTGATAAGACTCAAGAAGTTCTTGAACAAGAACAAGAGAGAAACTCTCACAACAATTTTAAGAAATTGTATTAATGAACCAAAGTTAGTTACATTCAGTTCTGGCACTTTATATAGGCCATAAAATTACAAGTTAAATGTCTCTAAAATGTAAGGAAAATGTGAATTGAAATGAAGCCTAAATGAAGCTTGAAGTGAAAGCTTCCCCCAAGTGACCTTTGGCTTCCCAAACATGTGCAGTTGCAATTTCAGACTGAAATAATCGATTAATTCACACTGTAATCGATTAAAACAGAGTGATTTACCATTTTCAGGCTTTTGTAATCGATTACAGGTGTCCTGTAATCGATTAAAGCATTCAAGCACCGAAATAATCAATTAGGTAATCGATTACAGAGTTCTTGGACCGGTATTTTCTCCGAGATGCTAGAGAGCAGAAACAGATCGAGTTCGAGGGCCTGGTCTAGGGAAGTATGTCTGTTGATGAGTACTTAGCCAAGTTTAATGAATTGGCTAAGTATGCACATTTCAGGAGGGCAATGCCCGACGCCGAGGTGCTTGCTGCTAAGTTCCAGAGGGGACTTAGAGAGAATATAGAAGAGAAGATTGCCAGGAGTGGATCCCGGGATATGGGTAGCCAGGTGAGGCAATGTCGCCAGGTGGAAGACATGATAAAGAGGCGCAACAGTAGTCATCCTACTCCATCTTTTAGACAGGAGGGAAGAAAAATTGGTGGTTCAGACCAAACCGGGAAGGGCAAGGGAAAAGGATTGGGTGTGTCATCCCTAGATGACCGGTTTAAGAACGGGCCGGGTTATATAGGAGCTGCATCAAGAACCAACATACCTCTGAAGTGTGCTATGTGTGGGAGGAACCATTGGGGAAATTGCTCCACTGGTCAGTTTATTGTTTCCGATGTAGGCAGCGTGGTCACTTTGCTAGAGAATGTCATCAAAGAGATGATCGGGTTGTAGCTGCTCCCATTATTTTAGTAGCACCACCTTCGGGACGGATTTACATGATTGATGCCAAAGAGGCCGCTCGAGCTCCCGACTTGATCCGAGGTACGATTCTTATTGATAATTGTGATGTGAGAGTGTTGTTTGATTATGGAGCTACTCACTATTTCATTGAGAATCATGTTGCCCTAGGTCTGAACTTACTGATTTTCAGTTTGTTTACTCTTATGGATGTTACCACTGCTTCTAAAGAGCAGTGCCAGGTTGATACTTACTGTCGGGATGTGCGGTTTAGTTTTGAGGGCCGAGAATACAGTGTTGACCTGTTTTGTCTTACGATGCCTAATCTTGAGATTATCTTGGGCATGGATTGGTTAGCCAAGTATGGCGTCATGTTGGACTATTGCAATAAGAAGATAGTAGTATCTTTGGATGGAATCAGGCCGAGTTCCACTTCGCTTATCACAACCTTGCAAGTAGGCAAGGAGATGAAGAGAGGAGCCCAGGGTTATCTCTTAATGAGTCCAGCAGAAGAGAGGCCAGGATGGGATTTAGTAGAGATTCTGGTCGTGAATGAATTTATGGATGTGTTTCCAGAGGAAATCACACAGCTTCCACCCGAGAGGGGAATTGACTTCTCCATTGATTTGATCCCGGGTGTAGGACCCATCTCTGTAGCTCCTTATCGTATGGCTCCTTTGGAGCCAAAGGAGTTGAAGGCACAGCTTGAGGACTTGTTGTCTAAAGAATTTATCCAACCAAGTGTGTCGCCATGGGGAACACCGGTTATATTTGTTAAGAAAAAGGATGGGAGCATGAGGCTATGTGTGGATTACAAGCAATTGAATAAGGTCACTATAAAGAACAAATATCCCTTGCCTCGAATTGATGATTTGTTGGATCAGCTGAAGGGAGCTTATGTATTTTCTAAGATTGATTTGCGATCCAGGTACTATCAAATCCGAATTAAGCCCGAGGACATATCTAAGACTACTTTTCGGTCTCAGTATGGTCATTATGAATATCAGGTGATTCCATTTGGCCTTATGAATGCTCCAATCGTGTTCACGGATTATTGAACCGGGTTTTCAGACCTTACTTAGATCAGTTTGTGGTGGTGTTAATTGATGACATACTGATTTATTCCAAGAGTAAGGAAGAGCATGTCGAGCATCTCCGAGTTGTACTCCAGACCTTGAGGAATGACCAACTTTTTGCCAAGTTGTCGAAGTGTGACTTCTGGCTGACCGAGGTGACGTTTCTTAGCCATGTGATCTCGGCAGCGGGGATAGCAGTTGATCCCGATAAGATAGAGGCCGTGATGGATTAGGAAAGGCCCAGGAATGTGTCCGAGATTCGAAGTTTTCTTGGGTTGGTCGGGTACTATCGAAGGTTTATTCAATGGTTTTCACAGATGGTGTTGCCCTTAACCCGACTTACCAGGAAAGGTACTCCATTCGCATGGACTCATGAATGCGAGGAGTATTTCTTGAAGTTGAAAGAGAGATTGACCACAACTCCAATGTTGGTCCTTCCTAACCTTGACGGAAACTTTGAAGTTTTCTGGGATGCTTCCAAGCAGGGACTTGGATGCGTGTTGATGCAAGAGAGAAGGGTGGTTGCATATGCTTCTCGACAACTAAAGCCAAATGAGGAGAATTATCCTACACATGACTTAGAGCTGGCAGTCGTGGTCTTCGCTCTAAAAATATGGAGGCACTACCTGTACGGTGCCAAGTTTGTGGTGTTCAGCGACCGCAAAAGTCTCAAGTATTTGTTTGATCAAAAAGAGTTGAATATGAGACAAAGGAGATGGATGGAGTTTATCAAGGATTATGATTTTGAGTTGAGGTACCATCTCAGAAAGGCCAATGTGGTGGCGGATGCTCTAAGCAGGAAGCACATGAGCATAGCTTGCATGATGATTGAAGAATGCAAGTTAATAGAGAATTTCCAGAATATGCACCTGACCATTCTTGAGAGTGACCGGGGTCTTGAGTTGAGAAAGACCAAGGTGGACAACGAGTTGATCATGAAAATCTGGAATGCCCAGAACTGGGATAAGGAGGTGAAATCCTTAACCGGGCAGAAGGACGTGTCTTGGGAGAACCCGGACAACTTGGGTTTGGTGTTATATCGAGGTAGGATTGTTGTGCCTAAGGGCGAGTTAGTGGATGCGGTGCTATCTGAAGCTCATAAGGGCCGATTTAGTATTCATCCGGGATCCACTAAGATGTATCAGGACTTGAAGAAAATTTTTTGGTGGCCTGGGATGAAGAGAGATATAGCCAAGCATGTTACGAGATGTTTGGTGTGACAGAAGGTGAAGATTGAGCATCAAAGACCATCAGGACTATTGCAAGCTTTGCAAATCCCATAGTGGAAGTGGGATAGTATTTCCATGCATTTTGTGGTTGGATTGCCAAGGACCCAAACCGGATACGATTCCATTTGGGTGATTATTGATAGACTGACCAAGTCGGCTCATTTCTTACCTGTTTAGACTGACTACAATGTGGAAAGGTTGGCTCAACTATACATTAAAGAGATTGTCCGACTTCATGGTGTCCCAGAAAGCATTGCAGTGATAGAGATCTGAAGTTCACTTCAAGGGTGTTTTTCAATAGGCTTTTGGGACCCAGTTGCGACTTAGCACGACTTATCATCCACAAACGGATGGACAAACCGAAAGGACTATCCATACTCTAGAGGACATGCTGAGAGCTTGTGCCTTGGAGCAGGGACCGAGTTGGGATAGATATCTACCTCTGGTGGAGTTCTCATATAATAATAGTTTCCATGCTAGTTTGGGAATGGCACCCTATGAAGCGTTGTATGGTCGAAGGTGTCAGACTCCTTCTTGCTGGATTGAAGTGGGAGAGAGACAACTTCTTGGACCTGAGATGGTTCAGAATACATCTGAGCAGATCCACATAATCAGAGACAAGTTGTTACGGGCTCAGAACCGACAGAAGAGCTATTACGATAGCAAACATCGCCCATTGCAGTTTGATGAAGGTGATCGTGTATTTCTGAGGTTGTCTCCAGTGGCGGGGGTTGGACGGGTATTTGGTGTGAGAAAGCTCAGCCCTAGATTCATTGGTCCTTATCAAATCCTCCAAAGGATAGGACCAGTTGCTTACAGGCTAGCTCTGCCTCCCCAAGTGTCTGGGCTGCATGATATCTTTCACGTATCTCAGTTGAGGAAATACGTACCCGACCCTTCACATGTGGTGGAACCTGATTCTGTTCAGATCAGAGAAAATCTGACTTGTCCTTCCCGACCATCCGAAATTCTTGATAGGATGGAGAAGAAAATTTGAAGACTATCCCCACAGTTAAGGTATTATGGGAAGGGACGACCGCAGAGGAAGCAACATGGGAGCGAGAGCAGGAACTTATGAAGCTATACCCCAAGTTGTTTGGCAGGTATGGATATAATTTTGAGGTCAAAATTCTTTGAAGGGGGTGAATATAATAACCCTATGTTTAATTCGTCGTATGACCGAGTTGTCACTTTAGGGGGTGTATATTAGAAACTCAAATAAGAAGGGGGTGTAGATAGCACCTTTACTAATCCAGGATCGTGATATACGTTAATTTTTATGTAGACCGGGTTACTGCCACGTAAGTGGTGTATTTACATAGCACTTTTGGGAAAAACGCTGATGTATAGAAAGGAACCCGGACAAGGAAGGAAAGAGCAACCAGATAGCTATCTCGGTAGAGCTCGTGTCTTCCTTTTCTTTGAAGTCTGAGTTGTGATCTCAGTTGAGCTCGGAAGAGTTCGTATTTAGTTGACTTGTAAGAGCTATCGGGTAGAGAGACCGAAAGAGCTCGTAACCCCTTTTTATAAGGTTACTGGATTAGGAACCCGGATGAGGTTGGGAGGAACCTTGGACTTGTGAAGTACCAAAGTAAGAACTCAGAATAGGTTAGATTAGGTCGGATGAGGTCGGAGGAGGAGGGAACATTAGACTTAGCCTTTTTACACGTGTTGGCCCTACATGTTCACTTTATACAAGTGACACGTGTTGACTCCCTGCTGGTTGCTTTGACGCGGGAAGGCTGTCATGTTTTTTTAGGACGCGTGTTAACTTACAGGTTATATAAGATATGGACAAGTGAGATATTTTAGTAGTAACCTTATTTCCACCGTCTTTATTAAAACACTTTCTCTCATTTATTCCATATTTCCTCCATTGTTAAAGTGAGAAAAAGCTTCCTAGATAACCATTCCTTAACCTAAACATCTTCACATCCAATGTAAGGATGGAAGAGAATCACCATACAAACTAGTTCCCACCCTTTGTGCTTTGAAAGAATCATCAGACGAGGAGATCATTTCTTCAAAGGAAGATTAAAGTTTCAACCTTTAAGAGTTAGAAGGCACCGTAAGGACATTCAAGCTTTTAGAAGTTGTCCACAAACCTCCCTTGACATTTTTAAGGTAAGACACGTAAGTTTTACCATTTCCTTTGAGTTTGGAGTTAAGAGGAAAAAATGACCCATATGAGTTAGGGTTGGTTTTGGGTGATATGTCTTTGGAAAAATATGCTTAGGAGGTTGTTGTGATGAAGGTTTAATCTTGAAAGTTAACTTTTTTGGGTTTTGGGTATTTTGTTATGCCCGAATAGATCTTTGTGGGGTTTACAAGTCACTGGTTGGTTGTATATGGTTGAGATACGGAAAACAATTGGGTTCTTTTCATAAAACGGTTGAAAACCGTTGTTGATATATTTCTTGCCTGGTGTAGGGCTTGATAAAGAAGATATCGGTGGTCGAGAACACGAGGCTGAGGTAGTTAGTGCGGTGATCAGAGAAGGTAAGCTCTTTGTTCTTGGGGAGATTGTATCCATTGATTGTGTTCCACCATACTCCTGGGGAGTTATGGTTATTGTATGATGCAGTGAGTGTATTTAAATTGTGTTACTGCTTTTTGATTGAAACATACATGTAAAGGATTTGCACTGTGATGTTTGTATTGTGGTTAAAGAAGCCCTCTAGCCAGGGATGCGGACCATATATGAGAGTGTAAGACTCATCCGAGATGAGCTTCTCAACCATTCATATACGTCCGAGTGCATGAGATGTGCATGAGTAATATACATTTGTGCATGAGATGTGTGTAACACCCCAAAATTTAGGGAATTACAGACAATTACTAAGAGTAAAATGTTAATGAAAGGCAGTAGAAAATTTAGGGCAAAATGACAAGAACGCCCCTGAATCATTTCAGAAATGACGTTTATGTCCCTAGGATGGAAAATGACAGTTATGCCCTAGACATTTTTGAAAATGACCAATATATCCTAGATATTTTGGTAAGATATTTCTAGAAGAAATTACATAAATGCCCTTGAACAAATTTGATAATTACCATTACGTCCCGAGAGCGGTAAATGACCAAAATACCCTTTAGGTCAAAAATGCCCAGATGATTTTGGAAATTTTGTGGAGACCTGGAGAATGGATAAAATACTTTTAGATAACTAAATATTAACCTAGAAGGTAATAAGAAATCATCAAATTGAATTCCTAGAAATTTGGAAGATAAGGCTAAAAAGAGCTTAATCTGGACTACTCCAGGTAACAGAAAATTATAAAAAGAGTATGGATATAATCTATGCAGTTTTCCCTTAATTATGAAAGGAATAGGTTGCCTAAATAAGTTAGTTTTGTAATTTTAATAATTAAAGACAAATTGGACCAATAAGAACTTAGAATTTTGTTATTACATGCAATAAAAGGAAAAATTGTTGATTTGGTTATCTAAGAGCAAACCTTGGCTGTGTGATACACAATCAAGGGAGAAAAAGCTTTAGGAACATCCAAGAATGAACACATGGAAAGTTAAGAAGTCTAGCCATTTCCATTGGTCCATGTGTAAAGAAAGTAATTAATGCTTAAAAAGACATTTGAAGCAAATTTTATGTTGATTACTTTGGTAAAATACGTGGATAGCTAGGGACATTATTTCAATAATCCCAACGGTCAAAACTTAGATATGTAAGATAGGAATATACCCTTAAAATTTCAAGAAGATCCAACGGTTAACAAACCAGGAATTATTATATTACAGAAACGGGTTTTGGGCAGAAATTTTTATGAAATTTTTATGACTAAGCCTAAGCTATTCCACAAATGAGAAGGAAAATAAATGGAATACATCTTAGCCTAGCTAGTCCACGTGCAATACAAGAAAGCAAGAAGAAAAGTGTAGAAATCTCATGAATCAAGACACTTGTAGGGAAAGGAATTGATAGCCAATAAAAAGAATCCAACTAATAGCAAAACAATCATGACTTTGATACAACAAAAATCTACAACACCTAAGCTTAAAGCAACCACACGGATTGCACTCCAAATTGCCTAGTATACGTGCAAAACAAAGACAGCCAAAGAATGGTGTGGAAAAATCATGAAATAGGACACTTGGATGGTTAGAAATAAGTAGCCAATAAGAAACTAACCACATGGAAAAGGCAATCATGGTTTAAGAGATATTTCTCCCTTACAACTTGTACTTCAACGTGAGCAAGGAAGAAAGCAAGAAAGGAGTGCACTCCAAGCCAATTCCAACGTGCCAAAAGAAGAAGAATGAAGAAGGATCAAGAAATTAGACACTTGTAGGGAGGAAAACCACTAGCCAATGGAAAGAAAGCAAGTAGAAAGATAAGTCATCATTGCCTTAGAGATTTTGTAGGAAATCAAGCTTACTCACCCTATAAAAGGATGATGAAAACCGAAAATTTGGCTGCCCAAAGGGAAGCCAAACGTGCAAAATCTCACCCTAAAGCTTATCCATTTTATTTCATCTTAATCCCACCTTTTACCAAAACACAAAGCCAAAAGCCTAAACCTTGAAGTTCACGTGAAGACTAGCCACTTTAGGAGCAAGGATTCTTCAACTTCAAATAAGGAAAAGCTGTCCAAAAACCTAAGGAAGGCAAAGGTATGGGAAAGTTTATGATAAGCTATGTTTGAATATTAAGCTTCTTAGTTATTTCCATAAAGAACCATGCCTTGTATTTTAGGTGTTTGATAAATTGTTTCAAAGAGCTTGAAAGGTTATTTGATTAAGTAACTTGGTTTTAGTTTAACAAATGATTATTGGATAAATAACTTGAACTTAGGAAAATAAGAAGTGACCGAAATTTAAAGGTAGTATGGGAAGTATTTTAATGAACATGACTTAGATAATTGATTAGGTTAATTTGGTATTCAATTATTTAAGATTTAACCATGTGCTTCCTTGCTTAAATAAGGTTAAAAGTTAGGCATAACAAGTGTTTGTTAAAAGTCCTCAATAAATTAGGATAGTCTATATTCTATAATTGGATTATCTAAATTAATCTAATCAAAAATGGTTATCCAAAATAATTAAACTTACTTTGTAGACATAGAATTACACCATTATAATTAAAGTTTAATGATGTTACATGTATGATTTGGTTGTTGTATATTGCTGTAAAATTAATATTGCTGTATGTTGTTTTATGATGCTGTAGATTAATTTATTTAGTTGTTGTATATTGATTTAATGTTGTTGTATTTGGATTTCTGTTGCTGAAAATTAATAATTCTGTATGCTGTTGGTGCTGTATGTTGATTAAGTTGTATGTTGCTGTTGTTGTATGATTAAGTGGTAGGTTGCTGTAAAGTAATAATTCTGTATACTGTTGTTGCTGTTATCATTTCAGATTGCTGTATTTAATTGATATTGTAGTATGTTGTATATATACATTGTTGTATGTAAATACGTTGCTGTATTACATTTATGAAGCTGTATCATACTTTATGTAAATTGCTGTATTGTATTTAATTGCCGTAACGTATTTTACTTAGTTGCTGTAATGTATTTAATTGCTGTATATGTTATTGGATTGCTGTATTTAAATAAGTTGCTGTATTGTATAAGTTGAAGTAGCGGTATGATATTCACTTGATGTAGAAGTAATTGTTGAGATTCTGTAATAAAGATGATTTAAAAGTGAGTTGCTGGTTATTTTGTGTTCCACTGGAGAGGGTGGAACTATATGATATGAATTCCACTGGAGTGGGTGGAATGAGTTGATAAGAAAATTGAAACAAATGATAAAAGAAAGATATGTCATACATGCATTTTCATATGCATATGCCTGGCGGGGGCTAGACCGTGTTGTTGTTGTCAGATAGCTAAACTGAGTCCACGCGTTCAAGGGAGTTATGAACTTGGGGGTAGTTGAGACAGGGAGGACCACACCACCATGATGATCACATAGGTGGAGGTGACTATCCTACGCGCCCCTGGGCTACCCCGACTGGTTGGATAAGTTTATTTGTGCCACCAGAGTGGGTGAGGCTATCTTGACTGTGGCCACTGATAAAAGAGATAACCTGAGATCTCAGGCATGCATCATATAAAGAAGATAAGCATGCATTACATACATCCCATGTTGATTATGTGGAATAATTATTCATTGATGCATATGTGGTATGTTGAATATTTGATCTGTGTGCTGGGAATAAATCTGTGAATGAAATAAGTTTGTTATATTTATTTTATTCAAACTATGTTTATCATAAACTTACCCTATTTTGTGTATGTGGTTGACACCTGTGATGACCCCAAATTCATTTGGGCGAGCAGAAAAGCAGGAAAGTCTAGAAGAATTATAAAGGAAAGATGATGAAGATATGTTGATGATTTGTAATAAGTTAAATTCTTTGTATTTCATGATGGCTTGTACTTGGACTGTATTGATGGACTGTGCGATATTCTGGACTGTTTTGATGAATTGTAATTGTATGAAGCGTAGTGAGAAAGAATTCGCTTATTTGAAGCAATAAGAAAAAGAAATTTTCATGAAATTTATAACTAAACTCATTTTAATACATAAGGGATATGAGATTTTATCTAAAATCAATCAACCACGAGAGAGAGTAAAGAGAGGCGTTACAATGTGCACTGGTGAACTTGTATATTTGTGCTGGAATGGCACGTTGGTGTGATTATATACATGTGATGTTTATGAAAGTCGGGATGACTATGTTTTTATTTTTCTTAAAAGGCTGAGATGGTTATACTGCTATTTTTATTAAAAGGCTGGGCTGGCTATGTTATACGTAATTCCAATTTAGATACTATGTACTGTGGAAGTGAACCAGGGGGGGAGAAGAGACTCCAAGAACCCTGAGTTTACTGAGATTGTATCTACCCCCGGTTGGGGAATATATTTTACTGCAGGTGATAGCTATAGAGCGGAGGACAAAGTCCGGGGTAAAAGACTCGAGTAGGGGTTGTTCGATGGATCTCAATTGAGAGGCCGGGTTGGCCACTAATTGAGGATCCCAGATAAGAGGTCGAGGCCGGATTCAAAGGAGAGAAAATCGGAAGGCGGTCTTGAGCGAGCCTGTTGGCTCAATTTTGTTGTACTTTTTGTAACCTGGTATGGGTTGTACTATGATGTATCTTGTGGAAGAGAACCCGGGTGCCGGGATGTATATCATAATTTTATACATAATGTTTTAGTTGTATTGTATGATGAAAGATGACGTCTTGTTTTATTTTAATGCTTCCGTGTTTACTTAATTACGTTAAGTATTGCTGCGCTTATGACCATATTATAATGTTAATGAATCGAATGCATATGGGGTCGTTACAACTTCCAAGCCTAAAATGACCCTCAAAATGATAGAATTGGCCTCGGCTTATCTCTGACAAAATTGTAGATCTTTTTCTTATCTTTCCAGGTACTACTCATATGCGCCATTTGGAGTTCTGTAGAGCTCTCTAGGTCCTACACAAGAAAGATAGGTTAAGCAAGCAAAAACTTCAAAAATAAGCAACAATTATCAATTAAGCCCACACTACTAGAAAAACAACATTCAACATTAGTTATTTTTTACATTCCACATCGGTTTTGAACCGATGTTGAATTAGGTGATGTTGAAAGTGTGGAAGTTAACATCGGTTTTGAAAATCGATGTTAACGAAAACTAAACAACATTGGTTTTTACTGAAAAACAGATGTCGCTATCTAATAAATCAAAACCTAAAAAAAATATGAAAGCTAGAACTTCAACATCAGTTTTCTTAAGAAAACCGATGTTAACTTACACTACAACATCAGTTTTCATTGAAAATCGATGTCCCTATCTATGTAACAACATCAGTTTTTACTGAAAAACCAATGTCGCTATCTAATAAATAAAAACGTAAAAAAATATGAAAGCTGAAACTTCAACATCGGTTTTCTTAAGAAAACTGATGTTATAGTCTAAGTTAACATCGGTTTTCTTAAGAAAACTAATGTTTTTTTTTTTTTTAATATTTTGTCTGTTTTTATAATTTTACCAGTTCTTCAACCTGTAAACTAAATACCAGACATCCAGCCAATTTCAGAATACAATACAATAAAATATTATTTCAATAACAAATAAAATTCAATAGTGTCAATGTACATAAAAATGATTTCCTAACCAAATGTTTATATACAATTGTTTAAAAATCCCTTAACCACCTAATCTGATATTTCATCTCTAACTTTAAGATAATATGTAGCCCACTGAACCCTAATACCCTTCAATCTGTCGGCTTGCAGTGGTCTTTCATCAATGAAATACTAAATGACGAAATAAAACATAATTTAATAAGTATAAACAAAAACAAGTAAAAAAATGAAAATTAGTTTTGAATTAGACAATTACCATGTCCCAATTATCCCTAAAGCCTCCTTGGACTATCGTGGACATCCAATGCATGACATAATAGTCACACTTAGTGCTTCCTTTTTGCTTATTACACTAAATTCAATAACATGGTCAAAGTTAAACGGAAATTAGTGTAAATGGTAATAAAAGTTATTTGAATACATAAACCATGATTTATTAAAAGACTTACTTTAAGTGCAATCCATTTAGTAGTAGCCTTTAATTTATTTCCTTGAGTGTCATGGAGTCCCTTCAAAGCACTGCTTAAGAGAAACATGCATGCATATTGTACAATTAACATATTCATGTGTTAGAAATAAAAACAGAAATGTCTGACAAATAACAACCTACCTATTAATAATTCCTTTGAGGTAGTTATCAGGCTTGTGGTGCAACGAACAGAACCACACGACAACATTGGCCTTAGGACATATAATGACCAGTTGCCAATGTGCACTGCATTGGAGAAAAAGAAGTTATTATACTTGATACATTAATTAAATTCTTTTGTACATTTTTACTTACCCATTCAAGTACGCTGCAAGGTAGGCATCTTTCTGTGAACTCTGCATCCATTTCTTAATTCAGTCATATGCCTATTGTTTTGAAAATAAAGTCAATTATGCAAGAATATAAAACAATTAGTTATGTAACGGTAGCCAATTGAAAGTGACTTACAGAATCCACAGTTGTATAACGAAGATGCTCAGACATTGACCACCGTGGATGATCTCAGAAATATCCTCATGCTTTATGTACAATGGGAAGTCCTCAACCTATAGCCCGAACATAGTAGGGTCCCATTGCACCTGTATGGGTTTGAGGAAAAGATCGGGGATGGTCAATGCGATCAGGTATAGGGGATCGGCAATATGTTTCGGCTTATGTACAGGTTTCGCCAGTCCCTCAAGTACCTGTTTATCCTACACAGTTAAGAAACATAAGTGAACGACCATCTTGACTTTATATGAGACAAATCATTCTTAAATGAGAAGAAACAAGCCAAAAATGTGATACCTTGTTCAAAATAGCCTGTACAAGATGTGTCGCCCAAGCAAGGAAGTTGTTAAGGGCCTGCCCCACTAATTGAACCTCGTCAGTGAGTACAGGGACGCGAGCCTCAGCATCTCGAACTTACTAAACACCCACCTTGACCTAATCATGGGCAAGAGGGATGTTGTGCACGGTTGTCGACCCCTCATAAACCCTTCCAAGGGCAACCGGGCGAGGAGGATTGCCATCAACATACAACCCACACCTGTCAAATGCACCCGTGTCTGGGTCATTCCCTGAGGGATCAACACAGCTTCCCTTGGTGCTGACACGGGGACCATAAGGACATGATTGAAGGTCTGGAGGCGACATGGTACCCTAAGACTGGATCTGGGTCTGCATCTGGGACTGGAGGTGGCTGAAGCTCATCATTATTTGCTGCATAACTCTTTCAGTGATCGACTGCTCTAGCTCTACCCTAATGTTGTCTTTCAGGCAATCCAAGTCTTCAAGCGCCATGGACTTTGACTTGCGAGAGGTTGATGGAGCCGGCCTGAAGTACTGCGTGATGGTCACATCGGCTCTAGCACCACGGACATGGTCGGGGTGCTCTAGTCATCCAATGGCAGCAATCAGGACATCCTGACGTCTACTGGCGACAAAGCTACCCTGTGTGGATTGCTCATCTAGGGAATCCTACGATCAAAATAAGTAGAACATTAGTTTTGTAATTTGTGAGGCAAAAATTCAATAAAGGTGTATGAGCTTGTTGTTTGACTTACAATCCTCTCTGCAATCTCATGTGCCGCTTCAGAAGTCATTTGCCTGATTTTTTTGGTGCGAGCCAGCTTCCACTTCACATGTTGTATCACAAGGGACGGAGGATGAATGATGGTATCTGTGCTATCATCACAGGTTGCTTCCTCCAATTGTTTCTTTTGTTTTTCTCCAACAATATCTTATCTAACAAGTCGTAACCCCCACGAGACAACACGTGAGGGGCAATGTTCAGCCTGCGTTACAATCAATAGGGTTTAACAATTACAATAACATTTAAATTGTATTACTACAAGCAATCACATTGGACATTTAATTGTAATACCTGAATGTCCTCCCAAATCAACTCCTTCTGCGCTACAAGAACTTCCTTCGAGTTAGCAATCGTCACATCCACCTTGTCTCTAGCCACGATCCCTAGATACATCCTCAATTTCTTTGCCATAGGACCATCAGCCTTCCCAGTGGTAGGATCCACGTGAACCACTGGTCTGTCAGCACCAGTAGGTCTAGTAGCCAGTGACCTCAATCGTGTCGCCTTCCTAGTCTTCTTTGCCATAGATGGTGAAGGTGCTGACTCAGGTCGAGGATGGGAGCTCGGTGGTGTAGTCATGATCCTGTTAAAAACAAAAAGAAAGATAAGTAAACACATTCTGACAAGTTAGGATACTTATGAAATTGTAAAAATTGAAATCAAGTTAATAAGGCAAAAAAATTACATTAAGTGATGTTAGTTAATTCTCCTTCATCATGATCATTATGATTTGCATGAATGTCATCATCGTAATCTTCTTTGTTGACGTCAGGCATTTGTGTCGAGAATTGAGTGACACCAGTATCGAGGGTGGAATCATCATCGTCAAGAGTAATACCAATGGTTTTTCCATGTAGTACCACTGACCACCTTTCATCACATGGATCTTGAACATAAAACACCTATTTAGCTTGTTTTGCCATGATGAAAGGTTCATCTTGATAAGCTAGCTTGTTAAGATCAACCAAAGTAAATCCCAAGTCCTCGGTCCGCACACCACTATTGATATCAACCCACTTACACTTGAAAACACACACACTGAATGTAACATAATTAAGCTCCCAGATGTCATGAATGACTCCAAAGTAAGGCATGCACGCCAAACGGAGATTGTGGTCATGCACAGTAGTGAAGTGTTGCGACTCAGCCCTAAGG
>QARZ01040015.1:0-10297 GCA_013407115.1 Glycine latifolia | reverse complement strand
AAAAAAAAAAAAACTTTTTCTGTTTCTTTTCCTATTTTCCTTTCTCTTGTTTTTAGTTCAACCAATTAATGTGTCAATGATTTGAATGAACATCTAACTTACATTAAAACACAAAATGAAGATAAAATATGAATTACATGAACGATAAAGCGCGTAATGTTTCATATCAACTATATGGAAAAAAAAATCACCAACCAGTCAACCATCTAGCCTAAACTCTCAGCCTCTCGGACATAAAGCCACTTGCAAAAGAACTTCGATTAGCGCAACTGATGTTTGAGTCTGGAAATGTATTTAGTAAAATCTATATTCAAATTAGGGTAAAATATGTTTTTAATACTTATATTTTCGTTAAATTTTAATTTTTAGTTTTCAAATTTTCACATCATATAATTTAGATTTTGAACTTTATAAAAAATATTTTTTAATCCCTCATCATGAACTTAAAAAATGTAAAAATTAAAAAGTCAGTTCAGGAACTAAGAACATATTTTTTTTATTAAGTTTAGAGATAATTTGCATGAAATAAAAATTCAAAGACTAAAAATAAGATTTAACAAAAATATAAGAATTAAAAACATATTTTATACTTAAAATTATATTAGTTAATAACAAAATACGAAATATAAATAATAAATCTTAGAAATTCTGCTTGCTAAATAGTATTGTGTTACTGTTTACTATAAACAACATTATCAAAATAAAACATATAAAAATAAGAAACTGCCGAGAACTTTATTTAGGGACTAAATATAAAAGAGATTTATATTATGAAAACTAAAATGTTAACTAAAACTATTTACATTTATATATTAAAAAAAATTTAAGGCTTAAATATTTTTTATACATGTAAAATAGTTTTGATTCAACTACTTAAATTATTTTTTTTTTACTACCTAAGGAAAGAAAGTTCCTTTTAGTCTAGTGGTGTTCACAAACTAGATTGGGTTGAATTTGACAAGATTTGATACCTACTTGATTAGACTTTTATTAGTTAGGTTGGGTTGAATTTGTACAATTTTATTAGTAGACCCGGTCCAAATCAACCAAATCATAAATGGGTTGGGTCAGATTGTGCTAATCGGATCTATATATCTTAAAATTATTTTTTATTTTGTAAAACTTAAAATTTGTTAGAACAATAATTTATTTTTGTCTAAAGCTTTGTAAGTATATAATGACTAAATGCACTCAAAAGATACTCAATTGTGACAATATTTGGCTAGTATAATTAATAATTTCAATGCTAATACAATATTTTATTTTAGATAGAAATAAAATATTGTATTAGATTATTAGCATGAGAAAACATAAATAAAATCAAAATAGAGATAAAAACAACAATTTAAAAAAATTATGGTAGTTTAATTTAATAATTTAACAAATTATGTTAGTTACAAATTAATGTGATTTGTATTTAATAATTAATTTATATATAATAATGAATTTAATTATATGTTATGGATTGGGTCAAGTTAAAAAAATAGAACGCACTGCAAAACCGATACATGAGACATTTACTTGCTGCACTTCTATACTTACTTCCTACACTTCTCATTTTCATGGTGTGGACAATCTTACACTATTTTGTTTTTTTAGAAATATTACAAACTATTTCTTGCCTCTACTAAGAAAATTTTGTGGATCCGTCATTTGGAACACCACACCCCAACATCACACCACTCTGTAGAAGCCAAAATACCCACACCACACCCCAACATCACTTACCTTTGTCAGCATCACGCCTAAACAATAATTGAGGGAAGTGCGTCACTTGACTGAGGGAAGCGGTGGAAGGGGTTCCCAGAATACATTTTGGGAAAGGGAGTGTTGAGTGTTGAGACTCATTAAGTATAATATTGTCCATACATAAACGAGTCTAATTGAATTAGGTTGAGTCTGACCGAAATCAATCATAACTTGAAAATATTTGACATTTTATATCTACATTTAATAAAGTAATACACTAAGCCAAGAGTTATCTCAAAACAAAATAGACTAAGCCCAAGAGTAATATTTTATACTCCTTCAAATCTTCATATTTTATGATTTATGAAGAAAACATTAAATAAAAGGGAAAGTATTAAAATTAAATACATTTAATTAATGTCTTGAAAACTTTAAAAGCTTTCAATACTTTCTAAATACTTCTCTTTTTTTTCCCTACGTCTCTATTCATATGAGAAATTTATTCCAAATGAGAAAAAAAAAGGAAAAGAAAAATATTTGTAACGCAACCGATTATTGGGTTAGTGACTAGCGTGAATATCTACCAAACATTAAAAAAATAAAAAACACATCCAAGACAAAATATGAATTACGTGAACAATAAAACACAAATGTTAATTGTATTGAAAAGAATCACCAACCAGTCAATCAACCTAAATTCAGGCCCCTCGGACATCTAGCCACTTGCAAAAGAACTCAAATTAACACAACATATATATTACATTAGTAAACAACAGATTTCGAAATATATAAATAATAAATATTAAGAAGAAAAAAAACTCAGAAGAAACCACCAAAGACTATCATCTATGAACAAATTAGAGTCCAATTTAATTCACACTGGTCTTGTTCCTGCGGGCTTCAGGTACAAGTCCGAGGTAATCAAAAACTGTTAATTAACTTGGTCGGAAGGGTTTGAACACGAAGATGAAGAAGATTCCCGCACCGAACAAGCAACCACCTGTGCCCATTGCTTCAAACGAGTCTTCTTCGCAGCCAAATCATCCCCTTCACAATAATAACCACATCCACTCAAAATGATAATTGATAACAGTAACACCCATCTTAAAATAAACCTAATAATTTAATTATATTATCAATATTTTACACTTTTCAGCGATTTTCTATGATATCAACAAACGCAGCAACGCGACTGTGACCAATATTTAAAATCTTGTTTATTTATGATCACATTAATAATTGAATTAACAACAAAATCTAAAATCAATTCAAAAAATTTTGAATTTTTGAACAAGTACTACCTGGATTGAAAATAGTGGTGGGGCTAGTAGTGTCGCTGTCGGAGACAAGGGAAGACGAAGAAGATGACCTAGACAAGCTGTGGTGGTTATACTGTTTGTTAACGGCATGGTATAACTCCAAAGCGGGGATTGTGTGCGACAGTTTCGGGTCGATTTCGGGAGAATCGAACCCGAACCCGAGCTCGAAGCACGCCTTCAGTTCGTCCAAGTCGTCCTCCGAGAGGCTCTTGCTCAGCCGGTGGTGGCGGCGGTTCAAGGGGTGGTTGTTGTCCTTCCGCCGCTGCCACGCCTCGTCGCGGAGCATGTCCGGCGACCACGACTGCTGCTTGTAGAGTGTCCGCGGCGGCGGCGGCGGCGGTGCCTGGGGGAGACGTGACATGTGATGGTGGGGAGTGGAGGTTCTTTGGAATACCGCAGATTGGTTTGGATTGGTTTCTTAGTTGTGTTTGTGATTACTCTGAATAAGTGTGTGTGGTGATGGTTATGTAATTACAGTTGGCGGCGTGTGTTTTATTGTTATCTGACGCTTATTTGTTTTTATTTTATTATCAGGGTTTAATTATCCGGCTCCATTTCTTCAAAAAAAATATTCACCTTAATTATTAATTTAATCTTCAAATTATTTTAAATTATTTAATTTCATCATCAAATTTTTAAAAGATTCAAAATTTTCCTTAAGTTCTTAAAAATAAATCAATTTTATACTTAAAATTTTTAAATTTCTATTTAATCCTTAAATTCATAAAAAATAATCAATTTATTCCTTTGAATCAAATTGAATTTTTTAAAATTTAGAAACTAAATTAAATTATTTAAAATAAAATAAGGACTAAATTAATAATTAAGTCTTAATTATTCTTTTGTTAATTTTACTAATTTTCTTAATTTTATAATTTAAAATATCTCTTTTCGATTTTTATAGTTTCAAATTATTTTTTTAGCGGTTTATCACCTTGCAGTAATTTTAAAGATTTTGAATGTAATAACGTTATTAGATGATTTTGAATTATTATAATTAAAAATTAAAAAATATAATTATAAAAAATAAAATAAGATACTTCAAATTTAAACTGTAAAAATAAAAAATAAAGTTATTATAATTATAGAAATAAAAAAGAATTAATTAAACTTATTATCAAATTTCAAGTGTACATGACAAATTGACAAAGAATAAAGAAGAATTAGTCTAGATTTGTAGACTCGGGTACTTGGAATTTCGTATTCAAATATTTAGGAATATAGTGGCATTCAAATTTGGTGAAAGTGATTTTATTCGGATTGAGTTTGAGTTACTTGAATTTAGCCTTTAGTTGTCCAAATCCAGGGAAATTCAAAAAGAAAATTACAGTTGTTCATTTCCGTGTTTAGAATAAAAGAGAACTCGAGTTTGCCAAATAATCTGCTCTGTAAAGGAAAGTGTTTTATATTTTATATTGTTAATCAACAAACAGTCTCAGTCTGTACTCTATATAGATCTGAGATATTTTGATACGTGAATTGTGAACCAACTGAATTATCACCGTATTTAGATATTTAGATAGTACCAAATAGGATGTGATAGGTGACATTTAATATGGCAATATATAAAACAAAATAGAAATAATGATAATTTTATTTGTTTAAATTTAAATTAGCATTTTAGTCTGGATAATGTACATAATGAAGGCTTATTTTATGCAATTAAAATTTATAATAAATATTTATTTTAATATTAAATTATATTTTAATTAAAATTTATAATGAATAAATATTTTTAACGAGTAATTTATATTTTAAATTTAAGATAAAAAGTTATTTTTAATTATTGATAAATTATTTTAAAAATATTAAAATTTAATTCAGAAAGAAAGATAAAAAATGATAGCTTGAAATAGATTTAAAAAAACTAAGAAAAATTCTGAAAAACGCTATCATATTATACAATAGTTGATGTGTACTAGATGATTTTTTAGATAATATATACGTTATCTTATTTTGTGTTTGAGGTGTATCAGATAATATATTTAAGGTTTGATGGTTTAATAGTGGTTGACTTATGATAGAATAGGTAGTGAATAAATAATATTACTATAAGAAATTTATATTAAGTAATATATTAATGTTAAAAACATAAAACAAAATATAATCTCATTAAGTAATTTATTATTTTTAAGTTTCAATTATTAATTACAAAATCTACTATTAATTAAGTAATTAAAAAATATTATTAATTGCATAATTAAATTTTAAATTATTAAGTAATTCTTTTTAGTATTTGCAAATTTGTAAAATTAAAGTGTTAATATTCTTCAAGAGTTCAAGTTAACTCGTAATGCAAGAGAACAAACAAGGGCTTTTGATATTACACTTTCCTAATTAATAATTACATCTCTTCTTTTTCATATATATTTTTTATTACCAAAATACGATTTATATAAAAAAAACAATATAAATTCTATTTTTACCTCATCTTTATTATTATCTTATACCCTAATTTTGCTTATGCTACCAAAAAATTAATAATAATAACTTTTACTCAATTTTCATTATTCTTTAAACCATATTTTTTACAACCATCTTCATTGTTCTTTTTCGTTATTATTTGTAATAATTACTTTCCAAATCTTATTAATATGATATTCAATAGAAGTCATATATTATTTTACTAATATTTCTTGAGTTAGTTATCTTGTAACAAAAATTGAGACAAAGTAAGATAAGAGATGGGGTAGAAGAAGAGTTTTAACGCAAAACAACAAAAACAATTGATTATATCAATAGTGCCAACAAGAACAAGATGGTTGAAATAAGAAAAGAAATAAAAAAAATGGCATAAACAAGAGAAGGAAAGGTGTTGGATTCAGGGGGAGCTACTCAAGGAATGTAAAGAAATTGATTCAAGCTTTGGTTTTGAGCTTTCAACATGCAAAGGATGTCTTGAAGATAATTTAGGATAAAATGTGTAAGAGAAAAACAATTCTGGTGATTCAAGTGCATTGCATTCATTTAATCCATATTCAACTTAATTAGTTTAACAAAAATCACAAGGCTTTGGCAATTTAACTAATGTTTTAAATTAATTCAAAGGTTTTAAAGAAAAAAGCATTTTTCACTGTAATAATCGATTACACTAAAGGATTAATCGATTATTTTGTTCTTCATCAATTCTGGAAAACCTTCAAGAACAGTTTAATCGATTACCTATCGAGTTAATCGATTATTTGACCTACGTTTTCATATAAACTACCTTGTTGAACCTTTTAATCGATTATTATCAAGTTGTAATCGATTAAATGTCTATATAAGTTTTTAACACTGCACTACCATAATTGATTACCATTTATCGTAATCGATTACATAGCCTTTGGAAAAATCATGTTGCACTGTCTTAATTGATTACCAGGTTTCGTAATCGATTAAATAAGCTTTTTGAAAAAATACACTATGACTAGATTAATCGATTACCATATTCCGTAATCGATTAAATAAGCTTTTTGGAAAATGTATTCTTATTGGAATAATCGATTACAGCTCGAGATAATCGATTATTTTGCTCGTTATTCAAACCCAGAAAACACATGAACAATTTAATCGATTAAAATGACAATTTAATCGATTACCTTGGTAATTTAATTGATTTTATGGCACGTCTTAATCGAACACTGGCGGTTATAAACTTCTGTTATAAATAGAACCTTGGCTCAGTTGTTTTTTTCTGAGGGTGTGGAACATAACCCATTCGAATTTTCTGAGCTTAAATAGTCTTGTGAACTTTCTTAATTGTTTTCTGAGGGTTTGATTGTATATAGCTCCATGATGCATTAATCATGTATACTTGAGTCACTCTTGGAGCTTGAAACCATTTCAAGATTAAGGAAGGTTGTGCTTCTTGTCTTTTAAACATTCAACTTGATCTGGTAACTTCATTTTGCATTGCATACATTGGATCATTAGGTTGTTTCTCTCCTTAATTTGGTTGTAATTTTTGTTTTGATTATTTTCTTGTAATTTGCTAGTGTAATTGGGTTCTTGCTTGTAACTAGAGAATGGGGTTCTCTAGGTGGAAGAACTGAGTAGTGTTCTCAGGTTCTTGTCTCTAAGAATCTAATAGGATTTTAGATTTCAGACTTTATCTAAGGTTGATAAAGGGAGACATTGTAATTGCTTGTAAGAACAGAAATTATATAGTGGAACTTCAACCTAGTGTTGGTTGAAAGAAACTGGATGTAGCTTCATGGTTTTGAAGTGAACCTGTATAAATTGCTTGTGTATTGATTCTGAATATCTACTCTCCTCATTTAAATTGTTCTTGATTCATTTGCTTATCCTGTAAAGTCAGTTTTGATCCATTGAATTTTAAGGGACTGAGCTACTTGATTGAATAAGGTTTCTTGGTTTTGAAAAGTGATAAAGATCCTACAAACTCTGATTTTTATTAAAGAAATTTTAATTTACCAAGGTCTAACCAATTCACCCCCCTCTTGGTTAAGTGTGAAGTATTCATATCATTTTCAAAAGGAAGACACCACACTCTAGGAGAGTGATATATAAGTCGTGCAAGAAATCGCTACTAAGGTATGAAAAAATTTGATAAATTCAAAAGCGATTCTAATCCAGGAACCAAAAAGAGCAATTACTACTCTACTCACACTCACAATGGAATAAACCTCAAATATTATTCAACTCCTACTGAGATAGGAATTACATTCCTATTTATAGAAATCCTAGGCAGCACACATCTTCTAATAAGGTTGGTGGCTAACCTTAATTTTAAAAAACATAAACAAAAGAGCCAAGCAAACTCAAGTCCCAAATTACTACTTAAGTAAAACTACATCTATTAAAACTTGGGCTCTTAATTAGCACCAAATCAACCCATTTATTACTATTAAAATTGGTCCAAAAACAAATAAATAAAATGAAACAAAAATTAGGTTCTAGGTCCATGTTAGTGCATTATTTGATTGTCAATCTTTCACGTGCACCATCATGGACTCTCTTATCCCATTTTAGGCTTGAACATAATGTGTTGATAACCTCTAAATTTTTCTTTGAACTCTTTACTCATCCTCTTAACAGTATTTACAGCCTAATAACGAGGTCGTCCATTTGAGCTCTGTATTTAACAATTTCTTTAAGGCCAATTAAAGCTTCTTCCTCTTAGGTCTTTCTTCTCTTCTTGGAGGCCTTTCGTGATAGGCATGACAAAATAAAAAATTGAACTCGTGGGTATCCATTTGACCCCACCCCAACTTTGATGGAAAGACCTTGCTTTGATCAAGTTTGGGTTTTACCCAACTTAGGAAAGTGGGATCGAGATTAGGTATGTTACTCCTTGTCTCATTCTATATTTGTAATTATTTATAATATTATTATACATTTATATATAATTCTTTTAATATATATTATAATTATTAATTATATAATTATGTAATTATTTTTATTTTTATAAACATTAAATATAGAATAACTATTTTAATAATTAACTATATAATATTATAATTGTAATACTAATTAAATAAGAGAGTCAAAAATTATACATGGAAATAAAAATATAATTTAATTCTTAAATATTCTTATCATGTTGAATCTTTAATAGTTTTTATAAATATTCATTGAATTAAAATATAACTAATAATTTAATCTATGATTTAGTTAAAATATATATGAATAAATAAATTTTAAAAAAGTGTAACATGAGTTTCCTGTGGGTTTCCTCGAATCTAATAAAATCAAATAAGGATAGAGTTGAGTTTCGTATTTTTTCCTTCGTAAAATATTTTAATCTATGAATTAATATTTTGAATTTCTTAAAATAATTTATTTAACTTTCTAATATATTCTTTATTTCTCTAAATAGTTAGACATTTTTCTTATTTACTATACAATAATAAGTACTCCCACTAAAAGTACTCCATGGAAAAATATATTTAATGTGTAATTGATGTTCTAAAACGACAACTAATTTTAAAAAAAATATTTTTTTGTTGCTAAAATGTCATATAAGGATTATGTTTAACAAAATATTTCAGTTAATTTCTAGTTTTTTTTACTAGAAAAAAATTTATTTGATTGTTCGGTAAAAAAATTTAGTAGCTTCTCATTAGGTTTTAACATATTTTAAAACGATACTTGAAATAAAGTTTTTAAAAATATTTTCTTTCATTTTTATCCTCCATATATATATATATATTAATTTTCCTTGTTACTTTTTAAAAATAAATAATGATATTATTGTTTTTATGTCATTTTACATTTTTTAGTTACTTCAATAACTAATTTTATTGAATACTTTTAATTTAATAAATTAATTTTTCAACTTCAAATTCTCTAGCTAGTTTTTTAGCTATTAACTAATTTTGAAGCTAGTTTTAATGAATATAGCAAAAGTATAATGGATGGAGTATATGTTGTGTACGAACAAATAATTTATACATTGAAGAGTAAAAAATATTTAAATTGTCATTCAATAAAAATTATCATTTTGATAAATTTATTAATTTTTATAATAATAAATTATTGAAGATATAAAATTGATTAGATGATTAAAAATAAGAAAAAAGAGGAAAAAGTTAGGTAACAACTACACCCTTGGTTACCAAAAGTATGACCTTTGCTGACAATTTAACTGGTATGTAATCATAAAAATAAGTGAGAAAAATAATACTGTGAGATTTGAAAATAAAAATGCGTTTCAGTTTTCACGTATCAACAGAAGAGTAGGATAGGTATAACCTCAAAGGAAAAATAAACATGGTTCACAAATTATATTAAAAATTTATCTCCCTCTTGATCCCTGCCTAAATATATTTCTTCTTTCTTCCTAGAACTCCCAAGATTCTCGCAACAAGGAGGAGGAGGAGTAGTAGTAAGAATTAAATAAATAAAAAATCCCTCGTGTAACTGTAACATGTTTAGTATTTTTATTTCATTAGCCATCCGTAACTAGCTATTAAATTTAACATTGTAAAAAAAAAAAAAAAGCTATTAAATTTAATATATAAGTTCTCACGGTCAAACACTACTCTGCACAAATCCATGGCATCCATCATCTCTTTCACCCTTAAGACCCTTCTATTCCTCTGCTTCTGTTCCTTTCACTTCCCACTCTCAACTTCGTCAGAATCAAATCATTCATTCCCCAAAGAAGCCTTCCCCAACAAACATGGTTACCTTCCAATAAACCCCACTTCAACTTCTTCAATTTTCTACGCTTTCTATGAAGCCCAGAACTCAACTTTACAACTCTCACAAACCCCACTTCTCATATGGCTCCAAGGTGGCCCTGGCTGCTCCTCCATGATTGGAAACTTGTACGAACTTGGACC
>QARZ01040014.1:1694-17916 GCA_013407115.1 Glycine latifolia | reverse complement strand
GAATTGGAGGCTTTGTAATGAATCAAATCACCTTTAGAGAAATTGAGGGTGAAGGTGGGTTGTATGCTTGTGTAGAAATGTACATAGTTTCACTAGATACCTAGTGTCAGCATGTATATTTTGCATGCTTGTAAAGTAATGACTGATTGCAATAGTACTGAATGGGATATTCAGTCTCCTATTTTGATAAGATTTTACATCTTTCTTCTCCGCTCTTTAATTACAGGTTATTTTTATGGTTAATTGTTAAATAAGACATCTTTTTGTGAGTTCATTTGATGTGATCAGAGCAATATTTTAGGTATGAAGAATTGGGAGAAATATAATGTGGAGTACATTGCTGGAGGTACTGCACTAAATTTGGAGTATTGTATTTCAGATAATTGTGTTAATATTTAATATCATAAGCAAACTTAATAAAACCAGCAGTGGAAGTGCATGTTTCATAATGACAGCTTCTACATTTTTTTTGTGTGCTGGCAGGTGCCACTCAGAATTCAATCAAGGTTGCTCAAGTATGTATCTACCTTGTTAGTAATACTCTGAATCTATAGTAGCTTTGGACAAAGCAATTTACCCTTTACTTTTGCTTTTTGTAGTGGATGCTCCAAGTTCCTGGTTCAACAAGTTACATGGGTGGCATAGGAAAGGATAAGTTCGGGGAAGAGATGAAGAAGAACTCAAGGCTTGCTGGTGCAACAAGTTACATGGGTGGCATAGGAAAGGATTAGTTACTTTTGCTTCTTGTAGTGGATACTCTGATTTTTTGCTTTCAATCATTGAATATATTCATTGAGGCATTAAGTTAGTTGATTAAAAGTTTTGATTCCAGTATATTGATATACTTGTTTATGATGGATTTATTTACATGTTTATGATAGATTTATGGTAATGTTTATGATGGATTTCCTTACTTTTTTTAAAATGCTTGTATTTTTTTTAAAAAAAAAGATTTTGTTATTATTATGTTTGTATAAAAAACCGTCTAAAAAGTATATAAAAAAAAACCAAAAACATAGGAAACTAAGACGATTATGGAAAAGACCGTCTTAGTTGATTAAAAAAAAAAAGATTTTGCTATTATTATGTTTCCATAACCATCTTAGCTTCCTATGTTTTTGTTTTTTTTTTAATATTTTTAATGGAAACAAAGACGGTTGTTACAAAAGACCGTCTTAGAAAGTGGCATTCTAAGACGGTCTTTGGTAACAACCGTCTTAGAAAGTAACTTTCTAAGACGGTTCAACAACTGATGTAGAAAGTGTTTGTTATCAACGACGGTTGCGGAACCGATGTTGAAGGGGGTAAATAACCGACATAGAATGCGCTTTTTGTAGTAGTGTTTGGCGAAATGGGGAATGGAATGAAGATAGGAATGGTGAACATGCAAGAAGATGATGTGAGTGAACCTTCCTTCCCTTGGAGAAACAAGTCAAGTTTATTTTGAGAGGTTGTCACAGTTTTTCAATTGGACAGATTTATTTCCCGAATGGATAGATGAAGAGGAAGAGACCGATGTTTCATGCATACTTATAGTTGGGTGAGCATTCAAGCATATTTTTAATGTATTCATCCTTTGCATACAAGGTTGTCAGGTGGGTAATGCAATTGCTATGTTTCCAATGGAGGCAAAAGTTTGTATTTGATTTCCTGTATGAAAGACATCTACAATTTGAGGGTTACTTCTCTTCACATGTCCTATCTCTGATTTAGTATTTGCTCTCTTCATAGGTTTATGGAGCTGAGGCAACAATAAAAGACTAGTGCAACCAGCCAATTCAATGCATAACTGGTGTTGCTTAATTATCCATTTTTAGTTCGATCCTTTCTTTTTTGACTGTAGGGTTCATCCCTAGTTTGAACTGATAATTGATTCTTGGTTCCATTATTTCATCTCAGGATTGTTAACTTAGGTGAGCAGTGTTTTGTATTTTCTAGCTTTTTGCTAATATAGTTTGGTACAATAAACTGCAATTTGTAATGGTTTTTGGTTATGTGATGCTGTAATTCCAATAGAAAGTGTTAAATGGTTTTATTATTTGATGTCATTTTAACGATTACGATGATGGTTTTTTCTAAATATCCGTCTTTGTAGGTGTTTAATTTTAAAAATAAAATACAACACAAAGACGGCTATTACGAAAAAACCGTCTTTGTAGGTGTTCAAAATTAAAAATAAATGAAAATAAAATACAAACAAAGACGGTTATTAAGAAAAAATGGTCTTTGTATATAGATATACGATGACGGTTATTTCTTAATAACCGTCTTCGTTTGTATGTAATTTTTATTTTTTAAATTAAATACAAACGAAGACGGTTATTAAGATAAAATCGTCATCGTATCCGGACATACGATGACTGTTTTCTGTAAATAACCGTATTCATTTGTATTTAATTTAAAAAAAAATAAATGAAAATAAAATACAAACAAAGACGGTTATTAAGAAAAAATTGTCGTCGTATCCGGACATACTATGACGGTTTTCTGTGAATAACCGTTTTCGTTTGTATTTAATTTAAAAAAAATTAAATGAAAATAAAATACAAACAAAGACGATTATTAAGAAAAAATCGTCATCGTATCCGGACATACGATGACGGTTTTTTTTGTAAATAACCGTCTTCGTTTGTTTTTTTTTTAAAAAAATTATAAATGACAACGATTTTTTAGAACCGTCGTAAAAAATGACTCATTTTCAACGACACGCATAACAACGATACCTAAACAACCATCGTCGTATGGCTTAAATAACCATCATCGTAGGCCTATTTTGTAGTAGTGCTAGAACCTTAAAACCCAAACATTAAGTCACTGTAGGATGATTTGCATTTGTCATAGAAAACCAATCCTTCCAGCTAAATTACACAGCTCTGGTACACTGACTTTGTGCTTTGAATTAGTTTGTATTATGCATATAATAGGATACTCGAGAGCTATTTAGCTTAGAAGTTATTCTGTAAAACCAAGCAAGACCAAAACATGCGAATAACTACAGATCAAAGATCATTAATAATTTTTTTTTAACCTCTTTGGCATGCAATAACTTCATTAATGCAAACACAATTTTACTTTAAAGTGAGCCACCAGCAGTATGGCCTAGCAAGCCTACAAATAATCGATTTCAACCATGCTAAGCCTTAAGCAATAAACATCAATCTAATCTTTTTTTTAAAAAAAAAAAAGATATGAATTACTAACCAGTTCCTGCATTTTGTTGCTGTATAACTCGATCTTCTCTTTTGAATCCAAAATAACATTATGAGTTTCTTCAAACTACAACAGCAAAGAGAAACATTTTTATTTATAAATTCTCAAAATGTTCAAGAGAACCAAGACCACTTACAAATAAATAGATCTAGTTGAAGATATTACTGAATATGCGGAATTAATTTTGGGTTCAAAAGTAACTCCAGCCCCATAATTAATTCATTTTGAACATACTTGCAAAATTATATTTAAGACCAAAAATTAACTTGGGTCCACCCAGCAAATCACAATAAAAAGGGACAGACAGTTGCTTTTGGATCAAAATGTGATTTGGAGCCCCATAAGGCCATCAATAGTTTTGAAGTATCAAACAATCACTAAGGGATTGTGAATTTATTTTTGTGTGTACGGAGTAGTTTCTAGTTAAACTTGAGTATTTGGACTTGTTTAATTAGGCAGGTTTGGAACAATGATGCCTATGAGATTGTGGAACACAAGGTGATGGTTAACTCACAAAGACAGGTTTTCTATTCTTTCTTCAACCTTGCACACAACACCGAAATGAAGCCTTTGGAGGAGTTGACAAATGACCAAAACCCTTCGAAATATAGGCCATAAAACTTTGGCAAGTTTATTAAAGGATAATAAATTAGTAGTGCCCCAAAATTGAAAATACCTTTCTTAGGATTCGATTCGAGAATGACAAAAAAATACGGATTCGATTCAAGAACGGCGAGAGTTCTTCTATAACCGTGATTAGTTGCCAGATAGTAGCAGGTATAGTGCGGGAAAGGTACGTAGTAGAGGCTCTTCTTATCGACGAAAGTTTGATACACAAGCAAGGAAGGGAATGGAAGAGTAGGTTTATAATCTGGAATAATAAGAATTCTTTTTAAAAGTGTCTTTTAATAAAATATAAAATTAAAAAATTAAAAATACAAAATTTGCAAAAAGATCAATGGACTTTAATTGTAAAAACTAATAATTAAAATAAATTCTCTAATGTGGCGATATATGTCACGTGATATTATATGATTGGTTAATATATTGGTTATACTAGTGTGACTTATTTTCAAGTCACACCCTAGTAATGACCTTAAGGATGAGATCTATTAATGATTATACTTTTTTCCCATGAAAGTGAGTGTATTGATTGAGCTCTCAACAAAACAAGATATTGGTAGTCTTGAACAAAATTAAAATTTATGACTAACTAATTTAATAACTTTTATTGGTCTTAATGAATTCAATAACGGTTACTTATATATATTTCCTTTGGTCTCAAATATAAGGAAAAAATACATTTTTCTTTGTTCATATATAAGAAAATTTAAAATAATTTTACCTCATTTAATGCTATTATTTCTAAAGCATCTTTAATTTAATTGAGGTTTTAGTTCCAACAATTCATTTCTATTTCTAATACTAAGTTTTAGTAAAGGGTAAGTTGGAAAAATTTTAAATTTTAATTGAGATTGATGTAATTAAATGTAATTAACTAATTGTTTTAGTTAACATAAATAAGTTTTTTTATTATATTTAAGGTGAAAGGTTTAAGATTGTAGGTAGTGTCTTTCAATTTAACTCCATTTCAAATATCAATGTTCAGGATTATTCATGTATGTGTTTCCAGAAGATGAATTTTGAAACGGAGAATTGCAAGTCTATATTGTGTGGAAACAAAATAACAATTTTGAATCATGTAAATATTTATGTGTTCACCAATGTGTTTGCCCAATTTTCAATTCGTTGTATACTGGATAAGTACTCGGATGGGATGAGAAGACGATTATGTGAACGTCTAGTGCAACATACCCTATGAAGTCAAATATCATTTCGGTCATGTACTACATATTGTGTACAATACGTCTTGGCCTTCAACATATACAATTGACAAGCACCATTCGACCACGATTATAGTAAATAAATCCACTCAGTAGGTAATTACTTGATTAGAATCATCTAAACCAAATTAAGAGGCTCAGGAGCAGCTAAAAAGATTAAGAGACATATTACCTAGCTGGTAATCTAAACATGCAGGCCCATAGACCCAAGGTCCAGTTAGGTCACTGTATAAAGGAATGAGTCCCAGATAAAAGGACTGATTCACTTTGGAGTATTATCTTGATATCATTAATAGCTTTGAGTCAAACTCTTACTAAAGTGTTGGAATGCCTTTTGTAGGTATCCTTCTGTTCGGTCCCATATACATGGAAGATGTGTACAAGTTGTCGGTAAAAGAATCATTTGACATAGCTAGAGACCCTTCAATAAAGAAGTAAGTGTTCGGTCTATTTATAACATGAATGTAAATATGACACTCAAGTCTCTCAATGTGTTTATCAATTTTGATTTCACTGTAAATATTGATGTTCAGGATTATTCATCAACATATAATATTCAAAACTTTAGATGTTTCATTTTTTTGTTTAAGTGCATAATATTTTTATTGTATATTTTTTATTTAATTCATTTGTGTTTTGTTTTATACTTACATTTCTTTTTATCCATTCTATTTTCATGCTCAATTTATTTTATTTCTTCATAAAAAATTATAACATATATGCCCTAAAAAGAAAACTATTAAACATAAAATGATAAAAATAGGAGTTTCACAAAAGGAAAAAAAATACTACCTAGTGGTATTTATCATTTTTATTTTGTTTATTTTTAATTTTATACATTTTTCTTTTCTTTACTTTCCTTGAGGTATTTATCATTTTTGTTTTATACTTTAATTTTATTTTCACCCTTCTTTCTCTAATTTAATTTTATCCTTTTGATTTTATTTGAATGTCTATTGTTTTAAATAAAAATATAATTTTAAATACTTGAGATACTTTGTATGCTAACGCTATTTTATAATTTCAACTAATGTCTTTGAAAAGGGGGTTTGAAAAAAAAATTCTTAAAGTGATGGAAAGTCATTCTGTCTCTCTTTTATGTATTAGAATAGACTAACCTTATTGTTAACTAGTTTTTTTTATCCTAGTAATACACATATGATAAACAAAGAATCTGACTGTTTTTATTTGAATTTTATTTTTTTATTTATCTGTAAAAATGGACATAGACGTCTCTTAAAGAATGAATTTTTTTACTTGATTTCTTTTAACAATGATTAAATGTCCGAATTTAAATAGCTGAAAGCAAAATCTCATGAAGTAAATCTTACACACATACATACATATATATATATATATATATATATATATATATATATATATATATATATATGTTTATATTTAAAATTTTGGGTCCATAAAAGGAGCGTATTTGAATATATTTGTTTTATAGTTACTCTTACAATTGCTATTTTTTATAAAAAAAAATACTTTAAATTTAGCTAATAAATATTTTAGGATATTATTTTTTTCATTCATGTATATAATGGAATACTCTCTAAATTTCTAGAAATCTATGATTATAAAAAGAAAAAGAATGATTACCCAAATAGATTTATCCTAATATGATTATTTTTGCAATGTAAGATATGAATTTCAATTAGCGTGATGTAAATAGAATATATAATAGTTTTAAAAAGTATAATTGTATACTGTCACATTAAAAAAAATAAGAATATTTTGATATAAAAAGAAATTTAAACATCATTCATATAAAATTTCTATACATTAAGTTTAAATCGAAATTTCTAAAATCCATTTTTTATAAATAAAAAAAACACCCAATGATAGTTTAAAAAATGGATTTTAGTATATAGATATTCATGCTACGGATGGATATATACACGGATTAACACAAACATAAATAGAATACATAATAGTTTAAAAATATAATTTTTATACTTTCAAATTAAAAAATTAAAGATATTTTGATATAAAAGAAAATTTAAGTATCTTTCATATAAAAGTTATATACATTAAATTTAAATATAAATATATAAGAGTCTCTTGACACAAAATAAGTCGTCCCAATGGATTTTTCATAATATAATTACTTATGTGATAAATGAATACAAATATCAATTAGCGTAATATAAATGAGGAGAGATTAGATCATAACTTTAGTAACTATTACACTATTTTATAACTTTCAATTAAATAATATTTTATTAAAACTTATTTAATTGAAAGTTCCCAACACATAGATCATATATGCAAAAATTCATATTAATTCAAATAGTATAAATATTTCAAAATATATTAAAATATGAATCATTTGATTATTTTCTTGTTATTGTTCAATTTTAACAAAATTTAACATAAACGATCTTGGTAACATGTAAATATAGTCAAACAGTTGGATCAATAAAAATTACATTCTATATCAAATTATAATAATGATGTAATAGTTATTAAAGTTACATTAATATAATTTAATCCCTACTCATATATATATTAAAAGATTTTGTTGTATGAGGTGATAGCAATGACATCCCTATATTCATTATTTTAATTAAATGCAATCAATTCAAATATTCATTTTAATTATTTTATTATTTTCATTAAATACAATCAATTTAAATATGCATAATAATTATTTTTTATTAAAATCAAATCAAAATTATGCATAATAATTATTGAATTGTCTAAAAAATGAATGAATTAAAAAAATATTTTGTAACATTTTTATGATTTGAATATTGAACCTTTTAATACAACAATTTATTTTAATTCAAATTAATATACAGTAATAATTTTAATGATTAAGACATTCAAAACTAAAACTACATGTATATATATTCAGTTTCTTATTAATGAATAATACTCATATATGTTTTAATACACAATTAATAAAATTATGATCTGTAAGTTTTTTATGATTTGAGCGTTTCAAACTAATATTAATAATAATAATAATAATAGAATTTATGTTAATGATTTATATTTATTATCATTACTTTATATTTTTATTTAATAATTTATAGTATTTATGCATTATAATGATTTTTATGATAATAATTTATTATATTGTACTAAATAATTATTAATTATTAATTATTAATGAAACAAATAGGACTGGATAAATATAAATCCATTAATACTAACTATTACCTTAGTTTTTGAACCAAATCTCTAGTGCGGCTTATTAAATAATACTATTACCTTAAGTGGGTACTATTAGTTTATTAGTTTAAGAGTATATTTGGATAGAGAATTTTAATTGGGAAAATAATTTATCAGGGAATTTAAAATTCTTTAATTTAAAATTTATTGTTTGGATATTTTTATATGAAGAATTTAAATTTTTGAAATTTTAAAACAGAATTTTAAATAACTAAAAATGTGGAATTTGAATTTCCTTCTAAAATGTGAGAAATTGAAATTCTCTTCTTCTATAGAAGCTCTAACCACATCTCACTCTTTACTCCGTCTTCATCATCGATAAATACTCCGACCTCTACTACTTTCATGATATCCACCTCAAGTACCTATCCGTGCATGAGATTAAAAATTTTAAAAATGAAGAAATTCAATTTCTTTATCCAAACACAAAATTTTGAAAATGAAAAATATTTAATTTCTTTATCTAAACATAAAATTTAAAAAATAAAAAAATTTTAATTTCTCTAAATTTTAAATTCTCTGAAAATTTTAAAATATTTCATTTCAAAGATAGGGATAGCTAACATACTCTTGAGTAGGTTAACATTGTAATGTACACCCAAAAAATTGTACAGAAACCCATTCACCTTTCTGTTATAGTAAATTAATTAATGGCCTGTTAATGTAATTAAGTATTTAATATTTAGAAGACCAAAAACACTGATTTCTCTCTCCTCCCTTGTCATTTCTCTTTCCTCTCTAAATCAATGCTCCCTCTGCAAATCCACGGTGAAGGCACGATCACACTCCTCGGTTACTTCCTCCGACGGTGATGGCAATGATGCTCCACCCACACTGTGTCCTTCGACGCAGAAAGCCCATTGCTGGTAATTGCCAAGAGTTCACGTTTTTTTCGGGGGGAAGATGATGATGATGAACCCGCGTAACTTTGTTCACAGAATATTTATTTCTTCCATTCAGCACTTGGTGCATTTCTTATCTCTATTGTTAAAGTAGTTTTTACATTTGTGTTATTCCTTTTTCTAGAACACATTTGTATTATTCCTATATTGCTTCATGTTGATTTTCATTCTTGTCATATGTTTTGTCACCGGTGAAAGCAATTGAGGAGAGAGAACGTACGGTAACTTTAATGGTACGTGATAAATGGGAAGAGAGAAATCAGGTTCTTTTTATTTATTTTTTAAAATATTAAATGCTTAATTACATCGACTCTCCTGCGATTAATTTTAAAAAATAGAAAAGTGAATGAGTTTTCTGTCCAATTTTTTTTTTTTTGTACAATACTAATATGTTAACAATCCCCCTACTTTAAATATAAATTAATTCAAATATTTATGTTTACAATAAATTATTATATTTCTTATATATATTAATTCAATTACCTTAAATACTTAAAACAAATATTTATTATTATTGATTTAGGTTTATAATACTTTTTAAAAAATTTAATCAATCAATTATTACATATATTAGTCATACAAAATTTATATTATTATTTATAAAAAAAATTGTATATATGATAACTATTAGATATATTAGTCGTATATTTATTTAAAATCTTAACAAATTTAATTTAAGTATTCTAATTAATAAATTATTATTTAAAAATTAAATAAATATTGATTTGAATCAATATATAAATTAATAGTTATACTATTAATACTTAAATCAAATAAAAATTAAATTAAACTACACCATACCTATAATATATTCATTTGATCTTATTGCTTATAATATTTTTGTATATATGCTAACTTTAACATATTAATTTAATTTAATTTAAAAATCTATTACAAAAGAAGATTTTGTCATGTGAATAAATGTCACTTTTTGATGAAAATTAGTCATAGACAAAATCACTAAATATTTCATGTCAATAATACAATAAAAAAAACACTAAATCAACTTTTTAAAAAGAATGTCAAAAGAGAGCATATGAAAGACATCACCAAAGTGAAAGGATCAAACAAGGACAACACCTCCAATAAAATATTTAAATATTTATTGACATATCTATTAACATATATTTGTTAAAATTTAAACTAAATAATTGATAATATATAAAAATTCAAAAAATTACTCTTATAAATTATAAAATATAAATTTAATATCTTCAGAAGACATGAGGCATTAAACTAATATATATGTATAAAATGTCTATGTATAAAATATAAAAATGATCATATAACAATATTCAACAAAAATTTAACGATATTAACTTTTAAGAAATTGATCATAGAATTTTAAAATAGTGTCAATTTAATTGAAAAATTAAATTATAAGGAGCTAAAACAACCATAAGTAAATGAAAGAAAAGTTAATCCAATTAAAGGTACAGAGTTTGTTTCTTGTCTTCAGAATCAATTTCGGGGGTGCAAGTAACTATCTGAAGCTCATATGATAGTTGGTGAATATTTAGTGAGATATCCGGCAGAGAAGCATAGAGAATAGTAAGCTAATTTTTAAATTAAATACAAATTAATTAATTAATTAGAAAAAGGGGACAAAAACCAAAGTATTTAGGGATTTGGGGTTGCCAAACACGCCTGGTTTGGGCGTGTTTAAACACGCCCAAACCAGGCGTATTTGGCCCCCTAAACCCCTATATAAACCCCCAAATTTTTCACTTTTCACCATTCACCTTCTCTCTAGAAGTTACTCTGCCTTCTCTCTAGAGCTTGGAAGGATATTTTCTGAAGCGAAGCCCTGCCGAATTTTCTTAAGTGAAGCGCTGTCAACAAGTAAGTTTCTCTGCCTATTTTATATTATTTAAGCTGTTATATTTTATAATTTGATAAATGTTAGAATCATATGAATTTGTTAGCGACATTTATGTTAGATTCATAGGAAATTGTTAGTGCTCGGGTTAAAGATTTAGGGTTTAGGTATTGCGGTTTGGTTTTAGGGTTTAGGGGGTTATTGTTTAGTGGGTTAGGGTTTGGGGTGTTTAGGTTAATGGTTAATGATTTATTGTTGTATGGTGTTAGTGTTTAGTGAGTTTAGGGTTTGGGGGGTTAGGTTAATGGTTTGGTGGTTAGTGTTGGTGGATTAGGGGTTAGGGTTTAGGCTTGAGGTGAGTTAGGTTAGGGGTTATGGTTTAGTGGTCAGTGGGTTAGGGTTTGGGGTGTTTAGGTTAATGGTTAATGTTTATTGTTGTATGGTGTTAGTGTTTAGTGAGTTTAGGGTTTGGAGGGTTAGGTTAATGGTTTGGTGGTTAGTGTTGGTGGATTAGGGGTTAGGGTTTAGGCTTAATGTGAGGTAGGTTAGGGGTTATGGTTTAGTGGTCAGTGGGTTAGGGTTTGGGGTTAGGCATGATGGGGTTTAGGTTAACTGGACATTTGAAGTTTAGGGTTTAGGGGTTGGGGTGTTTTGTGCATGGTTTTTTTCAGGGTTTAGGACTTCGGGGGTAGGGTGTTTGTTCTAGGATAAGGCAAATGTTTTGTTTTGTTTACGGTTTATGTTTTTTTGCCAGTAGTGTATATTTATTTTTGATTTTTTGGCTGTAAGATAAATAATTTTGAATGCTTTGTAAGATCGGTGTATTATTTTTTAACATGATTTTTTATTTTTTGTTATTAAGATACTTAATACATGGCTGATTCATCTTCCACTGATTCTCCGCGCTCTGGATCCAATCATGAGGGTGGGTCCATGGATCCGACGGCCTATGTTGTCGCTACCCCGTATAAGTGGGGTGCTTTGCGTAGGCGTGCTCAGTGCACCCACGTTTTACAAGTTGTGTGGAATGAGGGCACAAGTCGAGTGTTGAAGACTCGACGTGGTAAAGTGACAGGGGGGCCACATCACGACGATATACCTGACATGGTTTCTGATATGTTAGGTCATGTTGGCTTTCTACATGTCGCACGTATGCGACATATTCAGGTATGCAAGTATGAAATGAGTAAAATATTTTAAATTTTATAACTATACTTGTTAATTGATATATGTTTGTTTTTTTAGATGGATGCTGAGCTTATTAGTGCTCTGGTCGAGCGATGGAGACCAGAGACTCATACCTTCCATATGACGCAGGGAGAGATGACCATCACGTTGGAAGACGTGGCTAGTATTTTAGGATTGCCCACGGAGGGCAATGTCGTTACTGGAGTGATGGTAGCCGACTGGGACACCGTTATTGAGGACGTTTTTGGTCACCAACCAGAGGAGGATACGGAGCTGAAAAGTGGATATTTGCGCCTGTGTTTCTTTGACAGACATTTTGCGCACTGGGGTGAGGTGGCACCTGAGTTGGAAGCTGTGACGCGCTTTACGAAGGCACACATCGCTCGGCTTATTGGATCATGGCTGCTGAGCGACAGATCCGGAGGGAGCATGGTCGCAGCCCGTTACGTCCAATTGCTTGCTGGGGACTTCAAGGACATTAGACGATATAGCCAGGGCTCAGCGGTCCTCGCACATTTGTTTAGACAAATTTGCGAGTGTACAGATCCGCGCAGAAGTGACATTGGTGGATGTCGTATGCTGCTTCAGGTGTGGGCTTGACTAAGATTCCCACCCATTGCTCCAGCTATTCCGCTGCCTACTCACCCGGAGTGGCATTTTGGACACCGGTATGTGTGACTATATTTTCCTTTGTTGACAATTTGTTAAATTCAGTCCTATCCTATGCTATTCTAATGTTTGTTATTTTGAAATTAGGTTTAATAGTTTAGGGCGGTTTAAACCACACGAGCTGGTTCTGTATAGGATGTCATTAGATTCCTTCAGTCGGGACGAGGTACGTATAAATTTTAAGTGATTGGAAGTTTTCATTCATGGTCCATGTCGTTACATAATTATCTGTTGATGTGGTATATGCAGGTGGTCTGGCAACCATATGGAGACTACCACTTTCTTGGTGCATCCGAGCATGAAAGACTGTTGTGGATGGCAATTACTCCTATTATATGCTTCCATACAGTTGAATATTCCCAGCTGGATAGATGCATGCGACAATTCGGTAGGGATCAGCCAATCCCACGTGCTCCCAGGAAGCTGAAGGGTGTGCACGACCTTTCCCTCTGTGGTAAACGAGAAGACAACTGGGCCCGTAGGCTCAGACAATTTATTAGGCGCTGGGAGGTTAGGGACCAGCACATTGACCTTCCCCCCCTGCTTCAGGGGTTCCTGTCACCACACCATGAGTACATGGTTTGGTATAGGGAAAATGGGAAGCGTTTCATCACGAAGCATGGTGCCAAGACGGGTCGTGGTGTAAGTTTTTTTTAACAAACATTATTTTTCTATTTATATTCATGATGCTAGATAACATAGTTCACACTGATGTTTTCATTTGTTTATTTATAGATTGATGGGCTAGAGACGTTGTACTTTGAGACACTCCCCCCCAATGCCTCGGCCTTAGACACCCAGTGGGCAAACCAGGAACTCGGTCTCTTAATGTCTGTGTTCGCAGAGAGTTGTCGAGTGGAGGAGGCAGGCCCACATGCACCCGTGTTGCAGCTTCTGGAGGACCCACAACTTTCTGTTCCAGTTGGCCGTCGACGACGAGAGGGACATGGGCTAGAGCGTCGATGGAGACCGATGCAGCAGATTGATGAGCCCATTGTAGGTCCCAGGCCTCGCACTTCTGGTATTTATAGGCCTCCAGTTATGTCATCGACGTATGGGACGCAGACATTGTATTACGAGGCTACTGAGCAGGGGGGCATGGACTACACCGGATTCAGCAGTCAAGCCCATATGCCTCCACAGGCTGAATCGCAGGCACAGGATGTATATTTGCCTACTGCAGATGATCCTACACATGATCCCATCACGTCTGGCGACTGGAGTAGCACCCACATCGACGAAATCATGGGTTCTCTTGATTGTAGTTTAGCAGCCTGTGGAGTTTGGCCATCAGGGCAAGCATGTGGTAGCGCAGATGTTGACCATCCTATGCCACTGTATGCAGAGCACGGCACTCCATGTCGACCTCCCTATGTCCATACGGATTATGCAGGCCCGTCTCATGGACCCACATCCCAGGCAGGCCCATCTCAGCTAGCGCCTTCTGAGCCAGGCAGTTCTGAGCGACTGCGAAGACGAAGGCTACCTGATCGTTAGGCGCGTAACCGCCCGTGGCCACCACCGTCTTAGTTTTGTTTGTAACCTTTATTTTAACTTACATTTGTTTGTAACCTTTATTTTAATATGGATCTGTCTAATTATTATTTAAACATCTGAACCTCGAACATATCCGACTAGAAATGTTGTGAATAACACAAATTGTTCAAAACAACTAATTAAAAAAGTAACAAAACGGAGCATACATGTGTCATTCGATCTGGATATCCGGTTTGGTAAAGGCAACCAAAATCTCAATTGGACCAAAACGTTTCCAGTAGTTCGATTCTGCTAACATCTTGAACACGTGTTCATCGGTAATCAACTCTTTAATGTCATATTCGATTGTGGTGTCTGAATATTGGGCATGGGCTGGATGTCAGAAAAACACTTTTCTCACCACCTGTGACGTGTGAATCCCATTAGGGGGAACCGACAGGTACAACTTCCTTGATGACATCCTTGAGTGTTTCAATGGTGCAGCCTAAAGGAATTTCGAATTGTATTGGGTTTGTTCCAGTAAAGGCATAACCAATAAAATCCGCTCCTCGAGGTATTTTCCACTTGCCGTTGTAATATAACATTGCATCATGTTGGGGGATGATGTTTTCACGAAGCAGGTTGAGTATACCATCTGGTGTTCTGTTGATGATACATAATATTTCTATTGGGCCAGCACCCGACATTTTGTCATTGCACATTAACATTGTGCAAACATCATCATCATTTGTCAGTTGCAAAGAATGAAAAAAATAATGTTGACCTGCATGTAGGGATGGTTGTCGGTAGTGAATCTCGTCAACAATATGGGCATTGGTTAGCAGTAGGGTGTCGTGTATCCTACTCTTCAATGTCTGAAAAGAATAGTCATCAGGAACTCGGATTGGTATCGGTGAAGGACACTGAAAACAAACACCAGTTTCGTTGTGTTTCATTGATCCATTTGGAAAAAGGAATGCTAATTTGGAGTTAGCAATTGTCTGATTGCTTGTTGCTCCTAAAAATGCCATGGTATTCAGATTGAATTTAGCTTTTGGAGGTGTGTTGTGTGGTAGTGGTGTGTTGTGTGGGTGGTGGTGTGTTGTGTGGTAGTGTCTGCCTTATATAGGGGTCAATGATGCCCTACTTAGGCATGTTCGACGACGCCCTTGTTAGGCGTGTTCAGTCACGGCCTTAGTAGGCATGTTGAATGACGCCCTTGTTACAAATGTTCAGTCACGCCCTTATTAGGCGTGTTGAATGACGCCCTTGTTAGGCATGTTCAATCACGTCATTGTTAGGCGTGTTTTGTGATGATCAATTTGTTAGGCATGTTCAGTCACAACCAACTGGGTTTAGCCCTGTTCAATCAAAGCAAAAATGGAAGGTTGACTGGGGCACGTTGGAAAAAACCAGCGATCTTTATGCGTTGGACAGGTTGACTGGGGCACGAGACACAAGACAACAACAATGGGACGGAGGGACTCTACAAATTGATTAGGGTAAAGAAAGAGAAACAAAGTGATTGCCAACCAAGTCGTTCTTTATATGATTTGGGAATTTGCATTTAGGGAATTACTCGGTGACCGAAAACGACGCCCTTGTTAGGTGTGTTCAACAACGTATTTGTTAGCCGTCTTCATGTATTGTTCGCATTTCCAATATTCAATTTTTAATATAGTTCACATAACGTCGTACGTGTACATTTTAAAACTACATATTTATAAATCAAATACACATAACATACCACTGATCAATCAAACATAATTACAAAATCATGAAACACCACCCCGAGTAGGACAAGCTCTACGATTATGTCCAACTTGCTTGCACAGACCGCATTTAGGAAGTCTCTGAGATGTTTCGACTTCGTCCATCTCGTTATGTAGTCTAGTGGACCTTGGACGACCCTTTGCACGCAACATTGACCT